>SKCR01004573.1:0-26393 GCA_019454045.1 Zanthoxylum bungeanum | reverse complement strand
AACTCTGCCTTTTCCCTTATCTTCATAATCCCAAGCTTAATAAGAATCAAAGATAATAAATCCATAGGATTAAAGAATTAGAATCATAATCAATCTCATAAGGCAAGTAAAAACAGAAGGAGAATGCATCTATTATATGCAAACTCTGGCCCCGCTATTGCTTATTTGATCTCTTAGCTCTTTGGCGTGTTGTTGGGTCTGTTGGCAATTGCAAAGGTCTAATGTTCCTTGGGATGACTGCATTCATGTCAAATGTTGTCCCTTGGATCATGTCACCGATGATGCTACAAAACATTGCAGATTTATTTTTCAGAGACATAGTGCGACTCCATGGTATACCTAGGAGTATTGTATCTGATAGAGATGTTAAGTTCCTTAGCCATTTTTGGAAAGGTGTTGTGGGCTAAACTAGGCACCAAATTATTTGTATTCTACCACATGTCATCCACAGACTGATGGACCAACAGAGGTAGTTAATAGGACTTTATCTCAATTATTGCGCACTATAGTTGGCAAGAATTTGAAGAGTTGGGAAGATTGTTTGCCATTTATTGAGTTTGCATATAATCGTAGCATTCATTTTCTACATCATTTAACCTTTTGAAATTGTTTATGGTTTTCAGCCACTAACTCCATTGGACAAACCTTTGCCTGTTGATGAGCATGTGGGGCTAGATGGAAAAAGGAAGCCGATTTGGTGAAGCACATACATGAGAAAGCAATAGAGCAAATACAACGAAAGAATGAGCAATATGCTTCTCATGCTAATAAGGGCAGAAAGCGTGTGGTATTTCAGCCTGGAGATTGGGTTTGGGTACACATGCGCAAGGAGAGATTTCCTGAACAACGTAAATCTAAGCTACAACCGAGAGGGGACGGTCCATTTCAAGTTTTGGAACGGATTAATGACAATGCCTACAAGCTGGATTTACAAGGTAAGTATAATGTGTCTGCTACATTTAATGTTTCTGACTTAAACTCCTTTTGATGCAGGTACAGATTCGAGGTCGAATCCTTTTCAAGAAGGGAGGGGATGACATGATCCAGGCCGACAACAAACCAAAGGACGCATTACAAGAACCAGAAGGGCCAATTACGAGGCAGAGGACAAAAGACTCAAAGAAGCAATGGCGGGATTAGTTCAGAGCTTTATGGCCGACTGCAACAAACAAATAGAGATGCATGTGGGCTTCGATGGAAAGGGCCCAAAACCATTTCACTTGGCCAAATCAGTTTAGAATAAAGCTTCCTAGGCATTTGAAGACTTAAAGACTTGATATTTGTGTAATTTCGTTTTTAGGGGCATTGTTGTCTTTATGCCTTTAGGGTTTCTTTTTGTAACACTATTTAAGCTTACTTTCTCTTCATTTGAGGAACCAACGAATTTGTAAACTCAAAAGCTTAAAGCTTTGGCTATGGCCAAATTATTGTAAGGGAGGGATTCCCCTTTTCAAGTTGAATCGACTTATCTAAGTTTTGGCAAACTTAGTGGCGTCTCCATTGCTAGCAAAAACACTACAAGGATTCATCTTAAAGGTCTCAAGGGCAAGTTCTTTGTGGGTCTTCTTTGTGGCCTTGGAAGGGTTTTGTTTCTACAAAATCATATTCGCGGTTCTTGGGGTTCTGTCCGTTGCTTGGGGTTTGCTGGATTCGAATCCAAGTGGGTTTCTTGTCATTTGGTATCTAGAGCTCAGGGTTCCAAGGTCTGATTTTTCTGACTTTCCTTTTGTTTGATTCTGTTTTTTCTTTGTTCTTTGTTATTCGTTTCAGTTCTTGTTGGATCTTGTTGCTGTTTGTTTTTGTTTATATTCTGGATCTGGTTTGTTGTGAAGCATATTCTGGATCTGGTTTTGTTGTGAAGCATATCAGTTCATCTTTTTCCAATTCTGGGGTTTCTGTTCTGTTCTTCCTGTCAGTTCGTCATAGTTGCATATTAGTTCATCCTTTTCCAGTTCTGGGCTTCTGTTCTGTTCTTCCTATCAGTTCGTCATAGTCATTCTGTTCTTTAGCATATGTTTAAGAAATAAGCATTTCTTTGGCGGCTGTGTGTTTTGTTTCTAAAAACCCTAGTGTAGTGTGAAATCAGACCCTGAAAACTAAGTGAAGTCTGAAATCAGACCAGACCAGTAACCTCTGAATCAGACCTAGACCAATAGCCACTTGAAATCAGACCCTAACCAGTAACCTCTGGAAATTAGCCTCTGAATTCAGACCCTGAAATCAGACCTTATTCGACTCTGAAATCAGACACTGACCAACAGCCTCTGAATTCAGACCCTGGATTCAGACCATCATCAGACTCTGAAAATCAGGCTTTGAAAACCAGCCTCTGAAATCAGAAACCTAAATCAGCCTCTGAAATCAGAACCACATTAGCATCTGACGTTATCAAAAAAAAAAAGAAAAAGAAAAAGGGACTTGAGTGATAGTGTTCCATATTATCATTTAGGTGCCCGTGGAGGGTATTTGACATGATCCAAGGGACAAACATTTGACATGAATGCAGTCACCCAAGGAACATTAGAGCCTTTGCAATTGCCAACAGGCCCAATCACACGCCAAAGAGCTAAGAAGATCACAGACGCAATAGCGAGGCCAGAGTTTGCATATGATAGAGGCATTCATTCTTCTAGTTTTTACTTGCCTTATGAGATTGATTATGATTCTAATTCTTTAAATCCTATTGATTTATTATCTTTGATGTTTATTAAGCTTGGGAGTATGAATGATAAGGAAAGGCAGAGTTGGTGAGAATAATAGGTTTCCAACGCATTGTGTTTGACCCCGGCAATTGGGTGTGGCTTTATATGCAAGAGGAAAAGATACAAGCATAACGAAGATCCAAGTTGCAACCAATAGGGAATGGTCTATTTCAAGTCTTGGAACGGATTAACGACATGCATATAAGCTGGATTTGCAAGGTAAGTACAACGTATCTGCTACTTTTAATGTTTATGACTTAACTCATTTTGATGCAGGTTCAGATTCGAGGTCGAATCCTTTTCAACAAGAGGGATGACATGAGTCCAACCACACCAGAGACATTACAGGATGCAGCTAACAACTTGGAGGAGCCCATGCAGTTGCTAACAGGTCCAATCACACGCCAAAGAGCAAAGAAGATCAGAGAGGCTTTTGCGGGACTAGCTCAGAGCTATGTGACCAGTTGCAGCAACCAAGTCAAGTGCACACCAGAGACACATATGGGCATAACCAGAGAGGTCCCTAAGCTATTTCATTTGACCCAGATCAGTTCAGACTGAAGCATAGCAGAGCAGCTTTAGCACCAGTGCCCTTTTGACTCGATTTCACCCATTTTGGGACTATGTTGAATTCGGCCAAATGGGGGCATTTTTGTCATTTGTGATCGACATTTTGACTTTATTTATGATGTAATTAGCATGGTTGAATATGCCATTAGGCTTAATTATACTTAGATATGTACTTAGCCGGAAGCACGTCAATTTACTATAGCATGTAAGCACCTCAATTAGCTTAAGTGAGATTAGCTTCTAATATTTGTTTTGAGTTTATATAGGTGCAAAAGGACCTTAATGGTCTTAGTTGAGGTGCTTGACTTAGGGTTTTTGGTAATTTTAGCTCTAGGGTCATTTTAGTCTTTTTACTCTCTTGTAACCCTTATTATATGACTCTTCTTTGTATTTTGGAGACAACCAACGTAATATACAGAATTTTGAAAGAGAGAAAAGCTTGAGCTTTCCATGGCTATGGCCAAAACCTTGTTGAGGGAGGGATTCCCCTTTTCAAGTTCAAATTGACTTATCTAAGCTTGGCAACTTAGTGGCGTCTCCATTGCTAGCAAAATACAATCTGATTTCATGCTTGTGGTTATCATGGACGTGAGTTTCATGGTGGTTAGGGGCTGATCTTGGTTGGGTTTTGTTCCTACAAAATCAGTATTCAAATTTCTTGGGGTTTTGAGTAAGATGCTTGGGGGTTTGCTTGGTTTCCAACCCAAGTGAGTTCTTGTCATTTGGTATCAGAGCTTAGGGTTCTGAGGTCTGATTTCCTATCCTTTTTTTTGTTTAATCTTGTATTCATCTTTGTTCTTTGTTGATTTAATTTCGGCATCAAGGTTTTACTTCCACCTTGATTCGGCCATTGTTGGATCTTGTTTTTCTTTTGCTGATTCTTGTTGATTTGTGATCAAAATATCATGAATAACATTCTGCCTTGAGTGTTTTTTGATTGATCATGAGTATTTCTTTGAGTTAAGCTTTGGCTACTTAGGTCAAAATTGGGGCTTTTGTGTTCTTTGCTTGAATCAAGTGTTTAGTTGTTAATTGTAAGTTAATAGGACGTGTTTAACATTGTTATTAAGTTATTAGTTTCAAAAATCAAAAAAAAAAAAAAAAAAAATAAGAAATGCATCAGGTCAGATTCGGCCAAGGAAGAACCATCACCACCCTTGCTTTGTTCTTGCCATATGCATGTCACTTAGCTTGTTTTCAATAGGTATTGTTCATATCTACTTTGAGAAAATCAGATTGCACTTCATTACTCCTAGCATTTGCTTGAACTAGCTTGTTTGCAATCTTTGTGAAGTTGTTGCAATCTTGTGAAGTGTGAGGAAAACAAGTGTTTTTAAGTGTTGTGGTGAGGCATTTGAGTGAATGAGTGTTGAAACAAAATGAAATGCTTATGGATTGATGAGGCCGTGAGACTCTTGAAGTTTACTTATGCTTGTGTGTAACTTTGTGAGACAAGTCTTGTTGCTTTGTTACACATATTGTCGTGAGTGCTTGATGTGCTTATGTTGAAGCATGAATTAACAAGTGTGCTTGCTGATTTGCGTGAGCCATCATTAGCTTGACATTGGATTTGTGTTGAAATCATTAGCATGACATTGAAAATGGAAGCACTCATGAGCTTGACATGGAAATTTGAGTAGCCATCATTGCATTTGAGAGGTGCTTGAAGAGGCAAGCTGCTGCATCACCAAGTTAGTTGGAAAAAGTGTTTAGTTGGTTTGTAACTTACCATTGCCGAATTGACATGCTTACTTGACCTACTTGTAAGCTACTTAAGTAATCAGCTGAGTCACCTACTTGTTTTGAAAAAAAAAAAAAGAGAAAAAAAAGAGAAGAGAAAAGAAAGAGATTGGTCGCATTGTGCTTAGCTTGATTAGACCATTTGCAAGTTGATTGGATTGCTTACATGAGTTACATTGATATTTGATTTGGTTTGTTTTGGTTTGAGCTTGAAAGACTATATTTGTGTTATAGCCGAATTGAAATCCTTTGTGCTTCATTGTGTTTCATTGGAGTGTAACCACTTGTGAGTGTGTGTGAGAAGAAAAGAAAGGTGAGCTCAAACACTATAGCGAGTGACCACAAGATTACTTCAGTGACACGTTGATTGCTTGCTTGCTTATTTATTGCATTTAGCTAACTCGTCATTCTTTCTTATTCTGAGCACTCTAGCTATAGGTTTCTTTCGATTGAGTCTTCGTGATTACTTATCTTATTTGCTTTATTCCACATGCTCTATATATACATTGTGTTTCTGTTAGCTTGTGGACTACACCTTAGTTGACCATACTGGGAATTGAGTTGATTTGTAATTGAATTGAGGAAGAACTCAAGAGTGGTAAAAAAGGCAGTGATTGTGAGCACAATATCGGGTAAAAGCCAATAGAGTGCAAACACGAGTGGAGTGATATCATTCGAGTGTATGCACGTGAGATTGTGAGGATTTACTATTTGTTTTGCTTTTTATTATTTCTAATATATTTGTTTGTTAGTGTTGAGATGGCAGGTCCAAGTTTAACTATAGATGATAAGATCGAGGTTTTGGATACTTTCAAAAGTGATATCCAAGATATTATGAGTGATTATAGAAGATCTTATGAGAAATGGAAAAAGACTTGGAAGGTAACTAAATATGCAGTGAATGAAGAGAGTACTCAACAACCAAAAGCTATTGAAGTTGTGTGTAATGAAGTGAGAAGCACTTGTGATGTTGAGTGCATAGCGAATGAAAAAACTTGTGAGGCCTTGAATGTTGTGAATTGTGTTATAAGTGACATGGTGAGTGAAAATGCTTGTGAGACCGTGAGCATTGAGGGAGTAAACACTTGTGAGGTAGTGTGCTTTGAGGTTGAAAAACATAGTGAAGCTGAGCAGGTGTGTGAGGAGGTCTTTCCAAGTATGGTTGAGATAGTGGCCATGAGTGATGATGAAGCTGTGCGAGCTGGTGAAAAGAAAGTAGACGTGGTAGTGAAGTTTTTCCATAACATTTTCTCTATTATTTATGCTTTTTCATTGCAGGTACAAGTGGTCAAGTATGATTCTTTTATATTTCATATCATCATCCAATTGATTTTGTCATAACTATCTATGATCCGGGTTCGGATTCGAGGACGAATCTATTTCAAGAGAGGGAGAATGACATGATCCAAGGACAACATTTGACATGAATGCAGTCACCCAAGGAACATTAGAGCCTTTGCAATTGCCAACAGGCCCAATCACACGCCAAAGAGCTAAGAAGATCACAGACGCAATAGCGAGGCCAGAGTTTGCATATGATAGAGGCATTCATTCTTCTAGTTTTTACTTGCCTTATGAGATTGATTATGATTCTAATTCTTTAACTCCTATTGATTTATTATCTTTGATTGTTATTAAGCTTGGAGTATGAATGATAAGGGAAAGGCAGAGTTGGTGAGAATAATAGGTTTCCAACGCATTGTGTTTGACCCCGGCAATTGGGTGTGGCTTTATATGCAAGAGGAAAAGATACAAGCATAACGAAGATCCAAGTTGCAACCAATAGGGAATGGTCTATTTCAAGTCTTGGAACGGATTAACGACAATGCATATAAGCTGGATTTGCAAGGTAAGTACAACGTATCTGCTACTTTTAATGTTTCTGACTTAACTCATTTTGATGCAGGTTCAGATTCGAGGTCGAATCCTTTTCAACAAGGGAATGACATGAGTCCAACCACACCAGAGACATTACAGGATGCAGCTAACAACTTGGAGGAGCCCATGCAGTTGCTAACAGGTCCATCACACGCCAAAGAGCAAAGAAGATCAGAGAGGCTTTTGCGGGACTAGCTCAGAGCTATGTGACCAGTTGCAGCAACCAAGTCAAGTGCACACCAGAGACACATATGGGCATAACCAGAGAGGTCCCTAAGCTATTTCATTTGACCCAGATCAGTTCAGACTGAAGCATAGCAGAGCAGCTTTAGCACCAGTGCCCTTTTGACTCGATTTCACCCATTTTGGGACTATGTTGAATTCGGCCAAATGGGGGCATTTTTGTCATTTGTGATCGACATTTTGACTTTATATTGATGTAATTAGCATGGTTGAATATGCCATTAGGCTTAATTATACTTAGATATGTACTTAGCCGGACACGTCAATTTACTATAGCATGTAAGCACCTCAATTAGCTTAAGTGAGATTAGCTTCTAATATTTGTTTTGAGTTTATATAGGTGCAAAAGGACCTTAATGGTCTTAGTTGAGGTGCTTGACTTAGGGTTTTTGGTAATTTTAGCTCTAGGGTCATTTTAGTCTTTTTACTCTCTTGTAACCCTTATTATATGACTCTTCTTTGTATTTTGGAGACAACCAACGTAATATACAGAATTTTGAAAGAGAGAAAAGCTTGAGCTTTCCATGGCTATGGCCAAAACCTTGTTGAGGGAGGGATTCCCCTTTTCAAGTTCAAATTGACTTATCTAAGCTTGGCAACTTAGTGGCGTCTCCATTGCTAGCAAAATACAATCTGATTTCATGCTTGTGGTTATCATGGACGTGAGTTTCATGGTGGTTAGGGGCTGATCTTGGTTGGGTTTTGTTCCTACAAAATCAGTATTCAAAGTTCTTGGGGTTTTGAGTAAGATGCTTGGGGGTTTGCTTGGTTTCCAACCCAAGTGAGTTCTTGTCATTTGGTATCAGAGCTTAGGGTTCTGAGGTCTGATTTCCTATCCTTTTTTTGTTTAATCTTGTATTCATCTTTGTTCTTTGTTGATTTAATTTCGGCATCAAGGTTTTACTTCCACCTTGATTCGGCCATTGTTGGATCTTGTTGTTTCTTGCTGATTCTTGTTGATTTGTGATCAAAATATCATGAATAACATTCTGCCTTGAGTGTTTTTTGATTGATCATGAGTATTTCTTTGAGTTAAGCTTTGGCTACTTAGGTCAAAATTGGGGCTTTTGTGTTCTTGCTTGAATCAAGTGTTTAGTTGTTAATTGTAAGTTAATAGGACGTGTTTAACATTGTTATTAAGTTATTAGTTTCAAAAATCAAAAAAAAAAAAAAAAAATAAAGAAATGCATCAGGTCAGATTCGGCCAAGGAAGAACCATCACCACCCTTGCTTTGTTCTTGCCATATGCATGTCACTTAGCTTGTTTTCAATAGGTATTGTTCATATCTACTTTGAGAAAATCAGATTGCACTTCATTACTCCTAGCATTTGCTTGAACTAGCTTGTTTGCAATCTTTGTGAAGTTGTTGCAATCTTGTGAAGTGTGAGGAAAACAAGTGTTTTTAAGTGTTGTGGTGAGGCATTTGAGTGAATGAGTGTTGAAACAAAATGAAATGCTTATGGATTGATGAGGCCGTGAGACTCTTGAAGTTTACTTATGCTTGTGTGTTAACTTTGTGAGACAAGTCTTGTTGCTTTGTTACACATATTGTCGTGAGTGCTTGATGTGCTTATGTTGAAGCATGAATTAACAAGTGTGCTTGCTGATTTGCGTGAGCCATCATTAGCTTGACATTGGATTTGTGTTGAAATCATTAGCATGACATTGAAAATGGAAGCACTCATGAGCTTGACATGGAAATTTGAGTAGCCATCATTGCATTTGAGAGGTGCTTGAAGAGGCAAGCTGCTGCATCACCAAGTTAGTTGGAAAAAGTGTTTAGTTGGTTTGTAACTTACCATTGCCGAATTGACATGCTTACTTGACCTACTTGTAAGCTACTTAAGTAATCAGCTGAGTCACCTACTTGTTTTGAAAAAAAAAAAAAAGAGAAAAAAAAGAGAAGAGAAAAGAAAGAGAATTGGTCGCATTGTGCTTAGCTTGATTAGACCATTTGCAAGTTGATTGGATTGCTTTACATGAGTTACATTGATATTTGATTTGGTTTGTTTTGGTTTGAGCTTGAAAGACTATATTTGTGTTATAGCCGAATTGAAATCCTTTGTGCTTCATTGTGTTTCATTGGAGTGTAACCACTTGTGAGTGTGTGTGAGAAGAAAAGAAAGGTGAGCTCAAACACTATAGCGAGTGACCACAGATTACTTCAGTGACACGTTGATTGCTTGCTTGCTTATTTATTGCATTTAGCTAACTCGTCATTCTTTCTTATTCTGAGCACTCTAGCTATAGGTTTCTTTCGATTGAGTCTTCGTGATTACTTATCTTATTTGCTTTATTCCACATGCTCTATATATACATTGTGTTTCTGTTAGCTTGTGGACTACACCTTAGTTGACCATACTGGGAATTGAGTTGATTTGTAATTGAATTGAGGAAGAACTCAAGAGTGGTAAAAAAGGCAGTGATTGTGAGCACAATATCGGGTAAAAGCCAATAGAGTGCAAACACGAGTGGAGTGATATCATTCGAGTGTATGCACGTGAGATTGTGAGGATTTACATATTTGTTTTGCTTTTTATTATTTCTAATATTTTGTTTAGTGTTGAGATGGCAGGTCCAAGTTTAACTATAGATGATAAGATCGAGGTTTTGGATACTTTCAAAAGTGATATCCAGATATTATGAGTGATTATAGAAGATCTTATGAGAAATGGAAAAAGACTTGGAAGGTAACTAAATATGCAGTGAATGAGAGTACTCAACAACCAAAAGCTATTGAAGTTGTGTGTAATGAAGTGAGAAGCACTTGTGATGTTGAGTGCATAGCGAATGAAAAAACTTGTGAGGCCTTGAATGTTGTGAATTGTGTTATAAGTGACATGGTGAGTGAAAATGCTTGTGAGACCGTGAGCATTGAGGGAGTAAACACTTGTGAGGTAGTGTGCTTTGAGGTTGAAAAACATAGTGAAGCTGAGCAGGTGTGTGAGGAGGTCTTTCCAAGTATGGTTGAGATAGTGCCATGAGTGATGATGAAGCTGTGCGAGCTGGTGAAAAGAAAGTAGACGTGGTAGTGAAGTTTTTCCATAACATTTTCTCTATTATTTATGCTTTTTCATTGCAGGTACAAGTGGTCAAGTATGATTCTTTTATATTTCAATATCATCATCCAATTGATTTTGTCATAACTATCTATGATCCGGGTTCGGATTCGAGGACGAATCTATTTCAAGAGAGGGAGAATGACATGATCCAAGGGACAACATTTGACATGAATGCAGTCACCCAAGGAACATTAGAGCCTTTGCAATTGCCAACAGGCCCAATCACACGCCAAAGAGCTAAGAAGATCACAGACGCAATAGCGAGGCCAGAGTTTGCATATGATAGAGGCATTCATTCTTCTAGTTTTTACTTGCCTTATGAGATTGATTATGATTCTAATTCTTTAACTCCTATTGATTTATTATCTTTGATTGTTATTAAGCTTGGGAGTATGAATGATAAGGGAAAGGCAGAGTTGGTGAGAATAATAGGTTTCCAACGCATTGTGTTTGACCCCGGCAATTGGGTGTGGCTTTATATGCAAGAGGAAAAGATACAAGCATAACGAAGATCCAAGTTGCAACCAATAGGGAATGGTCTATTTCAAGTCTTGGAACGGATTAACGACAATGCAAAAGCATATAAGCTGGATTTGCAAGGTAAGTACAACGTATCTGCTACTTTTAATGTTTATGACTTAACTCATTTTGATGCAGGTTCAGATTCGAGGTCGAATCCTTTTCAACAAGGAGGGAATGACATGAGTCCAACCACACCAGAGACATTACAGGATGCAGCTAACAACTTGGAGGAGCCCATGCAGTTGCTAACAGGTCCAATCACACGCCAAAGAGCAAAGAAGATCAGAGAGGCTTTTGCGGGACTAGCTCAGAGCTATGTGACCAGTTGCGCAGCAACCAAGTCAAGTGCACACCAGAGACACATATGGGCATAACCAGAGAGGTCCCTAAGCTATTTCATTTGACCCAGATCAGTTCAGACTGAAGCATAGCAGAGCAGCTTTAGCACCAGTGCCCTTTTGACTCGATTTCACCCATTTTGGGACTATGTTGAATTCGGCCAAATGGGGGCATTTTTGTCATTTGTGATCGACATTTTGACTTTATTTATGATGTAATTAGCATGGTTGAATATGCCATTAGGCTTAATTATACTTAGATATGTACTTAGCCGGAAGCACGTCAATTTACTATAGCATGTAAGCACCTCAATTAGCTTAAGTGAGATTAGCTTCTAATATTTGTTTTGAGTTTATATAGGTGCAAAAGGACCTTAATGGTCTTAGTTGAGGTGCTTGACTTAGGGTTTTTGGTAATTTTAGCTCTAGGGTCATTTTAGTCTTTTTACTCTCTTGTAACCCTTATTATATGACTCTTCTTTGTATTTTGGAGACAACCAACGTAATATACAGAATTTTGAAAGAGAGAAAAGCTTGAGCTTTCCATGGCTATGGCCAAAACCTTGTTGAGGGAGGGATTCCCCTTTTCAAGTTCAAATTGACTTATCTAAGCTTGGCAACTTAGTGGCGTCTCCATTGCTAGCAAAATACAATCTGATTTCATGCTTGTGGTTATCATGGACGTGAGTTTCATGGTGGTTAGGGGCTGATCTTGGTTGGGTTTTGTTCCTACAAAATCAGTATTCAAAGTTCTTGGGGTTTTGAGTAAGATGCTTGGGGGTTTGCTTGGTTTCCAACCCAAGTGAGTTCTTGTCAGTATTCCATCAAAATTTTTATAGAGGTGCCAAATTTTCTCCCGAAATTGCATACGACCGTTTTGATGCTGCATGCTTATTTTTTTTCTTTGTGCTAATTGTTTACTCCTTATTTCTAATTCATCTAGCTTAAGTATTATTGATTGAGTTTCCGTCATCACTAATCCTGTTCGCGTTTTGTTTTCCGCCTGCCCTATATATATATATATTGTTGGGTCCGTTGTGTTCATGCTAGCTTGAGGACTACATTTGGTTTGTATTCTTGGATTGAGTGTGGTTCACATTTGAATTGAGGACGAACTCAAGAGTGGTAAAAGGTAGTGATTGTGAGCACAATATCGGGTAAAAGCCAATAGAGTGCAAACACGAGTGGAGTGCTATCATTCGAGTGTAAACACGTGAGATTGTGAGGATTTAGATATTTGTTTTACTTTCTTGTTATTTCTAATCTGTTTGTTTAGTGTTGAGATGGCAGGTCTAACTACTGATGAAAAGCTTGAGGCTTTGGATAGGAAATTTACAGATATGATGGAGAACATGAATACTGCTTTGGAGAGATTGTCAAAGAGTGTCGAGAGAGTATTCAAACTGGTAGCGGTCCCAGAGTACCACCACCTCAGAATGTACCACCACCTCACAATGTACCACCTCTCCGTGTGTACCACCACAGTATGTACCACCAGATGAAGAGGAAGCTGAGAATGAGTTTGATGATTCTGATGGTTTTGATGATGTGGAGGAGAGATTTCAGCCTGGGCATGATATGAGGCCTAATAGGAGGTTTGATAGGAGGGATAGACGGTTTGGTGATAGAGGTGCATTTGATGCCAGAAGAGGGGATTATGATCGGAGAGGATATGGTAGGCGAGGAGATGTAGATGGTGATCTAGGTAGCATCAAGATCAAGATACCAACATTCCAAGGCAAGAATGATCCTGAAGCTTATTTAGAATGGGAAAAGAAAATAGAATTGATTTTCACTGTCATCACTACTCAGACGAGAAGAAGATCAGTCTAGCAGCAATTGAGTTTACCGATTATGCTATGATTTGGTGGGATCAGCTTGTCTCTACTCGGAGGAGAAACTATGAGAGACATTCGATTCAGACATGGGCAGAACTTAGGGGTCTCATGAGAAAGAGATTTATACCCAGCCATTACCTAGGGAGTTGTATCAGAAACTACAACATCTGTATCAGGGGACCAAAAGTGTTGAGGACTATTACACAGAGATGGAAGTTGCCATGATCAGGGCAAATGTAGTTGAGGATGCAGAAGCTACTATGGCACGGTTTCTAGGGGGCTTGAATAGAGAGATTGCAAACATGGTGGAGTTGCATCATTATGTTGATTTGGAGGATATGCTTCACATGGCTATCAAGATAGAAAGGCAACTCAAGAAAATCAACATCCAGATTTGGTACTCATGCTACTTCTGCATGGAAAGGGAAATGGGTTCCGAATGAGAAGCGAGATGGAGGCTTTGACAAGCCTAGAGGCGAATTCAGTGGAGGCTTTAATAAGTCTAGGGCCGAACCTAGTGCCAGGGTAAAGAGGCTACAGAACCGATCAAGACTAGACCAAAACCCGAGGGAGCAACTACTAGAACTAAAGATGTCAAGTGTTTCAAGTGTTTGGGCATGAGACACTATGCTTCACAATGTCCCAATAGGCGTACCTTAGTGATTGATAAAAAGAGTGGAGAGGTGTACTCTACCGATAGTGAGGTTGAGGAGGAGATGCCAGAGTTGGAGGATGCTAGTGACCATGAGGTAGCTGCATACCCGCTGGATAACTTATCCTTAGTTGTCAAGCGTGCTTTGAGTGCACATGTTTTACTTACTTCAATGCATGCACGGATGTTGGGATTTGATTTGATTAAGGAATTATATGAGTGTGATTCTGATTTTGGTGAGATTTATGCTACTTGTGCAAAGTCATCTTTTGGAAAGTTTTACATTCATGACGGATTCTTATTTAAAGCGAACAGGTTGTGTGTTCCTACTTGTAGTATGCGTGAGTTGCTTGTGAAAGAAGCGCATGGGGGAGGTTTGATGGGGCATTTTGGGATTACTAAGACTTTAGCTATTTTACATGAGCACTTTTATTGGCCTAAAATGAAACGTGATGTTGAGCGTATTTGTGATAAGTGTCTAACATGTAAGCATGCTAAATCTAAATTAATGCCACATGGTTTGTATACTCCTTTGCCTGTACCTAGTGAACCCTGGGTTGATATATCGATGGATTTTGTGTTAAGTTTGCCTAGGACAAAGAGAGGTAGAGATTCAATCTTTGTTGTAGTTGATAGGTTTAGTAAAATGGCTCATTTCATTGCATGTCATAAAACCGATGATGCTACAAACATTGCAGATTTATTTTTTAGAGACATAGTGCGACTCCATGGTATACCTAGGAGTATTGTATCTGATAGAGATGTTAAGTTCCTTAGCCATTTTTGGAAGGTGTTGTGGGCTAAACTAGGCACCAAATTATTGTATTCTACCACATGTCATCCACAGACTGGTGGACAAACAGAGGTAGTTAATAGGACTTTATCTCAATTATTGCGCACTATAGTTGGCAAGAATTTGAAGAGTTGGGAAGATTGTTTGCCATTTATTGAGTTTGCATATAATCGTAGCATTCATTCTTCTACATCATTTTCACCTTTTGAAATTATTTATGGTTTTCAGCCACTAACTCCATTGGATTTGTACCTTTGCCTGTTGATGAGCATGTGGGGCTAGATGGAAAAAGGAAAGCCGATTTGGTGAAGCACATACATGAGAAAGCAAGAGAGCAAATACAACGAAAGAATGAGCAATATGCTTCTCATGCTAATAAGGGCAGAAAGCGTGTGGTATTTCAGCCTGGAGATTGGGTTTGGGTACACATGCGCAAGGAGAGATTTCCTGAACAACGTAAATCTAAGCTACAACCGAGAGGGGATGGTCCATTTCAAGTTTTGGAACGGATTAATGACAATGCATACAAGCTGGATTTACAAGGTAAGTATAATGTGTCTGCTACATTTAATGTTTCTGACTTAACTCCTTTTGATGCAGGTACAGATTCGAGGTCGAATCCTTTTCAAGAGGGAGGGGATGACATGATCCAGGCCGACAACAAACCAAAGGACGCATTACAAGAACCAGAAGGGCCAATTACGAGGCAGAGGACCAAAAGACTCAAAGAAGCAATGGCGGGATTAGTTCAGAGCTTTATGGCCGACTGCAACAAACAAATAGCGATGCATGTGGGCTTCGATGGAAAGGGCCCAAAACCATTTCACTTGGCCCAAATCAGTTTAGAATAAAGCTTCCTAGGCATTTGAAGACTTAAAGACTTGATATTTGTGTAATTTCGTTTTTAGGGGCATTGTTGTCTTTATGCCTTTAGGGTTTCTTTTTGTAACACTATTTAAGCTTACTTTCTTCTTCATTTGAGGAACCAACGAATTTGTAAACTCAAAAGCTTAAAGCTTTGGCTATGGCCGAATTATTGTAAGGGAGGGATTCCCCTTTTCAAGTTTGAATCGACTTATCTAAGTTTTGGCAAACTTAGTGGCGTCTCCATTGCTAGCAAAACACTACAAGGATACATCTTAAAGGTTCTCAAGGGCAAGTTCTTTGTGGGTCTTCTTTGTGGCCTTGGAAGGGTTTTGTTTCTACAAAATCATATTCGCGGTTCTTGGGGTTCTGTCCGTTGCTTGGGGTTTGCTTGGATTTCGAATCCAAGTGGGTTTCTTGTCACTTAGCCTTTGAATTCAGACCCTGAAATCAGACTCTAAAAAAACTTAGCCTTTGAAATCTGACTCTGAATTCAGACCCTGAAACTCAACCTATGAAATCAGACTCTAAAAACTTAGCCTTTGAAATCTGACTCTGAAATGAGACCCTGAAGATGAGCCTCTGAAAATCAGCCTCTGAAATCAGACCCTGAAAAGTAACCTCTGAAATCAGACCCTGACCAGTAGCCTCTGAAATCAGACCCTGAAAAGTAACCTCTGTAATCAGACACTGACCAGTAGCCTCTGAAATCAGACCCTGAAAATCAGCCTCTGAAATCAGAACCTTAATCAGCCTCTGAAATCAGAACCTTAAACAACTTCTAAAGTTATCAAAAAAAAAAAGGGACTTGAGCGATAGTGATCACTTGAGCAAAAAAAAAATTAGTTTGTTCCATATTATCATTTGGGTGTCCGTGAAGGGTATTCCATCAAAATTTCTATAAAGGTGCCAAATTTTCTCCCGAAATTGCATACGACCGTGAATTTGCATGCTTATTTTTTTTTCCATTGCGCTAATTGTTTACTTCTTTATTCTAATTACTCTAGCTTAAGTATTATTGATTGAGTCTTCTTCATTGCTATTCATGTTCGCATTTTGTTTTCGCATGCCCTATATATATATATATATTATTGGGTCTGTTGTGTTTCATGCTAGCTTGAGGACTACACTTAGTTTTGTATTCTTGGATTGAGTGTGATTCACATTTGAATTGAGGAAGAACTTAAGAGTGTTAAAAGACAGTGATTGTGAGCACAGTATCAGGTAAAACCTAATAGAGTGCAAACACGAGTGGAGTGATATCATTCGAGTGTAAACACGTGAGATTGTGAGGATTTACATATTTGCTTTCCTTTCTTGTTATTTCTAATCTGTTTGTTTAGTGTTGAGATGGCAGGTCTAACCACTGATGAAAAGCTTGAGGCTTTGGATAGGAAATTTACAGATATGATGGAGAACATGAATACTGCTTTGGAGAGATTGACAAAGAGTGTATAGAGTACTTCGATTAATGAACCGTGGTTGAGCTAGGCTACAACATGGGCTAAAGAACTGTGGTCTCATCAACGATCCAAGTATGTACTTCGACTAATTCATCTGATTCGTGAGATCATACATCGTCGCGATGTGACGATCGAATAAATCGCATCAGATGATAACCTTACAAATCCGCTAACGAAAGTTATTTCTCAGCAGAATTTTGAGCGACCCGTACATAGGTCAGGTGTTAGACACTTGAGTGATTGACTATAGGCCAAGTGGGAGATTGTTGGACAATTAAGACCCATAACATCACTATTTGTACAGAACATGGTGTTGTTGTACAAATTAACTATGTGACAAAGGAAATTGCTCTTTTATCATTTGTAATTGGATTACCTGGATATATAAATGATGAAAGTCTATATGATTAGTACTTGATTAATAAGATATGAGACAATATTAATCCAAGTAAGGTTTAATCATTAAATATCCATAGTCGTAGTATTATCGAGACTGGACATCGATAATGCGGAATAGGCTAGTATTACACTTGTGCGTGTTATGGAAGCGTAACGGCATAGTTCTCATATATTTGGGTATTGGATACTCATGCAAGTGTAATATGAGGTTTTGTTTACCGATGGTACGGAAACATCTTCGCTCTGGATAGACCCCTCGGAGTAGTATGACTATGTGTCTATGGGAATCCAAATCAGGGTAGATGTATATGGTCTTAACCTGAGACTTGCATCCCTAATACTTGCGACAATCAGTATACTTTAGTTTTGGTCGTCCGGGGCTTTAACAGGTTCTGTGTACACCTCTTCTGGGTATACTGAGAATCGTAGTATATTGAGTGCGATGTCAAGAAGGAAGTATCACTTCAGTCATATGGAGATGATGATCACACAGGGATACAGAACTGATACTCTATAGTGCTATAGCCATCGGGAAAGTATGACTAGGTCATGACTTTCCGATCATAAAGAGACTAGTTGCTGGTGATCTGATATATGCTTCGTACGGGGCAGACACAACTCCAGCCCCAGGCCTAGCATGTGACATCCGATACTGGATCGTAATACGCTATACTATGTATACTACGCCTGTCAAAGATCTTGTATTCCTTAAAAGAATATTTCTGGAGAATTGGGTAGGCACAGTGTTTTGCTAGAAGCCAACCATGTCATGTAAATCGATAAGAACGTGGTACCGGGTATGCACGTATTCAGATAGTCCGATGACCGTATTTACTACCAACATATCCAGAGATCTCTTGGGTCGCCTCCCAAAGATTCACCGATGATAATTGACTCGAACAGAATTAATCTAGGATTAATTATGAGAGAGAAAATTAATCTAGGATTAATTACGGCAAGATTTAATCTGGGATTAATTGCGTCATGAATTAATATGGGATTAATTCATGAAGAAGAGAGAACGCGATTAATTTGGAATTAATCGGTAAAATAAATTTAATAGTTAAATTGAATCTTTCTATTTAATTTATTTAATTCGGCTAAAATAATATATTGAATATATTAATTGCAATTGGATTTCAATGCGGAATTAAAATTGGATTTTAATTCGTGCGAATGAATTAATTTAGAATTAATTCGTAAGCGACTTTCGTAATAATTTGCTAGGCATTATTATTTAATAAATTGGATTTAATTATGTCGCAACAGAATAATTCACTTATTCAGAATTAAACGAACCCGGGCCCGAGCGAAGTTGCATGTTGAGTTAGCCGACTTAAATTTCGAATTTAAAAGTGGTGGGGCCCACTTCATATACATCAATATGATAGACATGTGATGGAAGTGGTTAGGCTTGAGTGAAAGCTTGGCTTAACTTATAAATTACTCAAAACAATTTTGATTTTGAAAATTCATATACCAACTTTGGAAGTTGACTTTTGATTATTGTTTTTTGAAAGCAAAATATCAAAACACAAAATCTCTCTCTCTTCTCCCTCTAGTGTCGTGACTTCTTCTTTCTTTCTTGAATTTTTTGTTGCAAAATTTCATGGTTGCTAGCACATTTTGGAGTTAATCAAGGTGATAGGGAGACTCACCCAAGTGTTGGAAACACTCAAGGAAAGCTTGGAGCTTCTTAACATCCTTGGAAATTTTCGAAATCTCCTCAACCAATCAATGTGAGTATTCCGCAACTCTCTTTTTTTATTCACACAATAATCACGCTTAGAGATCTCGTGGCATGTCTATGACACTAACACTAACCAAATCAACAACTTGAATAACAAATCTAAAACTACCCAAACTCCATTATTTCAAGTCACCAACTCACCACAATCTCCCAACAATCAAATTGCAAATTGTTTAAAATTTGGGTTTTGAGTTTCTTACCATTTCCATGCTTGATTCCTTCACCGTCCAAGCCTCCAATGGCTTCTTCTAATTTAGGACTTTTCCATTTTGACCCCGAACTTACTAATCATCCAAAATTTTGACTTACGTTTTTGATAAACTTCTGCTCCGAATTTGGGAAAATATTCAACGCGGAAGTTGTAGGTCTTGATCTCAAATTTCCGACAATATGAAATTCATAAAAATTTGAGTTCATACGGAAAAGTTATGCCCCAAATATCACAGGCTATCCAAAAAGAAAACTGTACAGTCTCGTCCCGGGATTTCGAGGTCTTTACCGATTGTCCCCAAGTCATTTCAGGAGTATATTTAGGTCTCAACATGATTTATTTTATGTGTCTTCGTCCCGTACGTAGCGTCACAGGCTATCCAAAAGGAAAACTGTACAGTCTCGTCCCGGGATTTCGAGGTATTTACCGATTGTCCCCAAGTCATTCCTGGAGTATATTTTGGTCTCAACATGATTTATTTTATGTGTCTTCGTCCGGTACGTAGCAGTACAGTTGTATACATTAGTAAAATCTACCGGTCGTTACAAATTCCCCCCCTTAAATAGGATTCGTCCTCGAATCCTTTCTAAACTTGGGGTCTCGTCACAGACCCCCGGGTTCACGGTCTCGCATCAAACTATCAGCCTTAACTGACTTTATACTCAAAATCATCTTGCCATACTTGTTAGAATTCTTACTTTTCTGAAAACTAACTCATGTTCGTCTCAGTCTTTCAGTTATCTTGGCTTCTATTTTCTGCTCGGTACTTTTAATTGTAGATCGAGAGGGAACACATCGTTCTGTTTTAAAACTTCCTGCTCAATACTTCACGCTATGGTCATGTCTCAACTTTTATAGTGTATCAAGGAATCTCACTTTCTAGACTTTTCATTATACTCGACTTACTTCAGCTCATTTCCCACTTGAGCTATTTACTCCGATGAATACAAGGTTCATAGTTTAGATCTATATCTTCCAGCTTTTGATTGTTTAGACTTGTTATGATCGTCTGAAAGGAGATATAACTTAAGAACCTCTTTACTAAGAACTCAACGCCTTCTAAATTTATTTTGTATAATTACTAGGCTAAGCTTTTCTTCCATTACTGACGGATCTTTTATTTCTGAAGGTGTTTGCACTTTCTTGCAACTGAGCTCCTTTACTACAACTTTGACCCTGGAAGGTATATACGTACATGCGTTCATACTAGGCTGCTTATCGGTTTCTCTCTATCATTCCATATCTCTGCTTATCCTTATAACTTATGACTTTGTAACGTAGGGTCTGACTCCTTATATACCTTGTCCTATATTATTGTCCACTTTAATGAATTTTACTAAGAAAGTTGGGTCCGGTAGTTTCGCTGGGGGTTGAACTGTATGCACATTTCTACTTAAACTACACTATTGTTGTAATTCATATATTTCTCAATGCCGACCTTAATTTCATTTTTTCTTCATACCTTATTCACTGCTACTGCAAGTCTGTTCCAAGTGTTCCTCACTGATTTTCTAGGTTTCACTCCATATAATAGTTGCAACTCTGTAGTAGCTTATTTTCTAGATTCCGTACTATTCTATACATCTACCAAACCACCCATACTCGTGGCTTAGGCCGTCCCAAACACATAGTGGTTTGGTCAACTAAGTCTGGGGCTGGGTACTTAACGTGTTTAACAGGAACTAACACGTAAATGATCTTTTTCTTACTAGGTATTCTTCTACTATTATCACTGAACCTCCATAGCTTTGCTTCTAATCTTTTTCCTTAGCACTCTTCTTGTCTTCTATTTGGTTTTATGTTACGCTAAGAACTTCTGTGGCCTATGTGAATGTCTTCTCTTCTGAGAAATATCCTCTTCCTCTACATACTTATTATTCATCAAACCTTGGTTTCTTAAAATCTCAGCTGTTACTTTACTACTACTTTATTTCTGCACTACTCCATCTTATCAACTTCTTTCTCAACTTTTTTATTCGAAACCATCACTTACTTTATTTCATTCTTAATCTGAATCTGAAAGTCTTATGCTTCTAATCTTCTTTTACTATACTCTTACTTATTCCTGAGAACATCCTCAAGTAACTTTGAAGATTTGTTTCTACAATAGTTATCCGACGAGGGTTGGGAGGGTGGGACCTTGTTCTGTAACCGTTCTAGCTATGGTGATAGTTGCACATACGACTGAATTATATAAGCCTAGAACTCTCGGGCATATATGTCTGGTAACATTTCCTACACTAGGGTACTACTACTAAAACCTTCTGGTTGTCTCTTCCACTTTTTTTTTGGATAATCGGGGTGTCCGGGCCAGCTTACGCGCACCTCGACTAATCCCCGGAACCTGTGCCCCGTGCCCTCAGAAGTTTCCCAACACAAATCAGGGTAAGTCGCTGACTTTTCACACCAGGGAGCATGGCACCGAGGAAATGCATCTAGTGAGATTTGAACCTTGAACTTGAGAGGGAGCAAACCACTCAAGCCCAAAGTCTTTACCACTGAGGCAACCCCTTGAGGTTTGTCTCTTCCACTTTACTTTTGATTATGTACAATTATCGAACTCACTATCTCTTTTGAAAAGTTCTTCTAAGATCGCGTTTTCTAAAAACTTCCTCGTACTGTCTCTGAGCTTTTTCTTGTCTTATCTCTGTTGTCTGGCCTTTTAAAGTCTTAACTTTCTCTCTCTGAGTGTTGCTACACTCTCTTGTTATTCCTCTTTAATAAACTTATCTTACTGCTTAAGTTTCTTTCTTTTCTCAGTTTTTTGAACTTCTTTACTTCTCTATTGACATGATCCAGGCCGACAACAAAGCAAAAGACCCATTACAAGTATCAGAATGGCCAATTATGAGGCAGATATTAGACATTATGTCCCATAGCGTCACTGTTTGTAAATGATATTGTATTATTGTACAAAATTAACTATGTGATTATGAAATTGCCTTTTGCCGTTTTGTAATATTATTTACTTTGACTAATAAATGGCGAAAGTCCATATGATTAATACTGGATTGAGATGATATGAGACAGTATCAATCTATTAAAGTTTAATCATTAAAATCCCTAGTCGGAGTATTATCGAGATTGGACATCGATAATGCGGAATAGACTAGTATTGCGCGCTTGTGCACGTTGTGAGGGCACAACAGCATAGTTCTATATATTAAGTATTGGATACTTATGCAAGTGCAATAGGAGGTTGTGTTTTACCGATGGTACGGAAAACAGCTTCGCTCTGGATAGACCCCGCGGAATCCCATTGGTAGTATGTCTGCGTGTCTATGGGAGGCCGCATCAGGGTAGGTGTATATGGTCTTAACCTGAGACTTACATCGCTAGTACTTGCGACAATCGGTAAACTTTGGTTTTGGGGTTGGGGGGGGACCCTAACCGGTTCTGTGTACACCTCTTCTGGGTTTATCGAGAATCGTAGTGTACTGGATGTGATGTCAAGATGGAAGTATCGCTTCAGACATATGGAGGTGATGATCACGCAGGACACAGAACTAGTACTCTATAAAAGGTTGCAACCGTCGGGACAATATGACTATGTCAGGATTGTCTGATTTAAAGAGACTAGCTGTTTGATGTCCGATATATGTTTCGTACGGGGCAGACACATCTCCAGCCCCAGGCCTAGCATGTGATCATCCGATACTGGATCGATGTACGCAATACTACGGTATACTACGCTTGATATAGATCTTATATTCCTATAAGAATATTTCTGGAGAATTGGGTAGACATGGCGCTTTGCTAGAAGCCAACCTTGTCTTGTGAATCGGTGAGAACGTAGTACGAGGTACGTGCGTGTTCGGATTATCCGACGACCGTATTACTGCCAACATATCCGGAGATCTCTTGGGTCGCTTCCTGAAGATTCACCTATGATATTTGATTCGGACTTAATTAATCTTGGATTAATTGCGGAGAAACTTTATCTCGGATAAAGTACCGGTTTTAGAGAGAGAGAACGATTAATTTGGAATTAATCGATAAATTATTATATTCGATATAATAATCGAAATTCGATTTCGACGCGAAATTAAAATTAGATTTTAATTCGGGCATACGAGTTAATTTAGAATTAATTCGTTAGCGACGTAAATAATAATTTCGCTAGGCGCGATTATTTATTTAAATTCGATTTAAATAACGTCGCGACGTAAGTTCGGTATTTCGGAAATATCGAACCCGAACGCGTGAGTGCACGTGGCCCACTTTCATTTGGAAACGTGTGGGGCCCACATGACACATGTCATTATATGCATTATTTTATTGATGATGCATTGCATGGTGATAGTGTATATTACACTCAAATGTTATGCATGGAATTGAGTGTTTGACACTCTAAGCTTTGCATGGCTTGTGTCATAGATTTATTATTATTTTTAATAAATATTATGGCATAAATATAAATTGATTTTGGTATCAAAATCAATTAAGAAAATCTCTCTTCTCTCACTCACTCTTGACCGAAAACTGCATGCAGAGTTTTGGTCTTCATCTTCTTCAAATTTGGTTGCCAAAAGCTTGAAGAAAAGGTTGATGTTTGGAACATGCAAGGCTAGCACCTTCAAGGGATCAAAAGAGGTGATAGGGAAACCATCATAGAGCAAGGAATACACAAAGTTTGGAGCTTTCCTCTTCTTGTCTTCCTTGGCCGAACCTAATCTACCTTGGAGCTTCCATCTTGGCTTGATCTTTCTTCATCACAAGAGATTGGTAAGTATGATTCCGCCATACTTCATCTTTTATATTATATTCTTGTTGTATTTCATGTATGCTTAATCTTTCCTTGGGACATATTATAGAAACTAACAATGGTATCAGAGCCATGGTTAAGCATGAAATACTTTAGGTTAAAATTTGATAAAATTGTTGAAGCATGTTGTTGTGAAATTTGATGAATAAGTATGCTTGCATGTATATAGAATGATATTACATGGAATCAATTTTATGAAAAATGCATTGGATGATTTTTCCCCAAAATTTTGACCTTGGCCGAATGGTATGAAGAAATTGATATAAGCATGTTCTTGTGAAACTTGATTAATAAGTATGCTTGCATGTATATAACATGATGTTATATGGAATCAATTTTATGAAAAATGCATTGGATGATTTTTCCCCAAAATCTTGACCTTGGCCGAATGGTATGAAGAAATTGATATAAGCATGTTCTTGTGAAATTTGATTAATAAGTATGCTTGCATGTATATAACATGATGTTATATGGAATCAATTTTATGAAAAATGCATTGGATGATTTTTTTTTTCCCCAAATTCATGCCTTGGCCGAATGTGTTGCTACTTGGAGTGGATTGAAATTTTTGTGTTTAAGATCATTGGATGACTTAGAACGTGTACGGGACGTAGATTAATAATTCAATCGGATTGAAAAACAAATCGACACAAAAACTCACCTTGGCCGAATACATAAGACATGTAAAGGAGTTGATTTTTGATAAAATTAATGTTGGACATTTATTTTGATAAATAGATGATTAATAAATTAAATGGGTATTTTTGAAATATTTGGTTTAATATATTAATCTTGGTGTTACACTTTGATTAATTGGACTTTAATGTTTGGAATATTAAAATTTAATTAATGGGCTTTAATAAATTTAATTGGGCCTTATGGGCTTAAAATTGGTTTTATGGCACTTAAGGGTGATTCCTTATTTGGGCTTGGTAATGGGTTTGACCCACATTGACCAAAAGCCCAAGCCTTAATAATCAATTCTAAGCCCATTTGACTTGAATTAAATTCAACATTGGATGTAGTTGGGCTTTGAGACCAATAGGATTAGATTTAGAATCTAAGTCTTTAAAGCATATTAAAGTGTAAACATTTAATTTGGAATTAAATAATCGAATTAGTATTGAATACGAATTAAATTAGATTTAATAAGTAGTTCGATATAATTCGCGAATTCGTACCTTATGTACTTATTCTCAATCGAGTGGACTCGCACAAAATCAAACCGTTGTTTGAACATTGGATGATCACTTTAACAAAGACTAATTAATTGGATTAAATTGGTTGTAAAAGCATGTCTTGTTTGAATATATATGTATGTGATGAATGAATAGTGTATATCGGATGGATAATAGAAGGGAAAGGTGTAATTTTAGAAGTATTGTAAATTGGAATTTATAAATTGGACCTGCGTGTCCAGCCTTATCTCTTTATCTCTTTGTATTCTCTTCTCCCTAATTCCCTCAATGTAAATGAGGTTTCTCTTATTGTATTATGAAATTGGGAGAAGTAGAATAGTGCTAGCGGGGGAGAGGAAAGAGAGTGATTTGTTCTAGGAACAAGTTGTTTATATATCCATCCGCATATCACTATACTTTACTTTACGCGCTTTTGATGTTTTAGAAGCATGCTTAAGGGTGTATGATGATGAGACCTAACAAAGGAAATTAATTGGTTGCCATTACGCGAAAAATCCCTCAAACATATTAAGCAATTTCCTTCCGTTGATGATTCTTTCTCAAGATCCGAAATTGGCATTGGTTTGTTGGCCAAAGTCAGACCTTTGTCAATTGAGGATGTGTTTGAATCATGAGAGTTTGTTCCACATCGGTGTCCTGTCCAAGTTGTGATTTGTTGGCCCAAGTCAAGATCACTTCTTGTCCATCGACATTGATTACGAAATTTTCCGTGTCAATGGGTCCCGCTTAACTGAATCATTAGGTTGTTGTGCCAAAGCCAAGGCTTAGTTGATTCAGAGGAAATGGTTAGGAAAATGTATTGGATACATTGACATATGTATTAGATATATATGTTTCGGACTTGGATGTCCACCTACCGGATCTAGGAATTGGATGGGATCCAATTGATCTTCGAGATCTACCTAGTTAAATATCATACAACTTGTTGGCCAAAGTCAAGGTTGTGTGTTATTTAACGGGATCCTAGCCCACTAGGAAATTAGATTTCCCGAGTTGTCTATAGAGGGTAGAAACTTGAAGAAAATAGTGGGAGGAGGCTATTATTGAATTTACAATTTTCGTTCAGTACTTAGCCTTACGCGTCTTTCAAAATCATTTTCGTCATATTTAATAATTAGTTGGACTAATATATTGTTATTTTTTTAACAGTTTGACTGTACCCATAACATCGTTGACTTTATAGTTGGACTATAGTTGTCAAGATGACGGGCAAAGGTAATATCCGCGACATAATCATGGGTGATAATGTCTTCAAAGGGACAAACTTTGCCGACTGGGAAATGAACCTCAAGATAGTGCTTGGGGCTGAGAGGATACTGTATACTACAGAGACCTCTCCCGCCTAAACCCACGAGCCACTGGAGCTAGAGTTTATGGAAGTGACATGAATCCAACAACTCAAG
>SKCR01004572.1:0-26379 GCA_019454045.1 Zanthoxylum bungeanum | reverse complement strand
GTTTGGTATTGGTGTTGTGCTTGCAGTTGTCTATATAGTATTTTGGATTTGATCCACAAATACTTGGACAATTCAGTAGCCGTAGCACAATATTGATATGGCATCTGAGTAATATTTATGTAGAACTTAGTTTCTACAAAAATATGAATGATGTTGGCTGATGAGTGGTATTTATATCACTTATTCCCACTCATTTGACCTAATATTTTGTATAGTTTCTTGAGTTTTGTGAACGTTTTGATATGTTTTGTGTTATTTTGTAGATAAATAAAGTTTGGAAAGCATTGGAGGCAATTTGGGGCAAAAACGGACAAAAATGCGTCAACAGGGATATTTTGGTCTTAAGCAAGTCGCGACGCCAAGCCTTCCGCGTCGCGACGTCTAAAATGCGCCGAACAGTGCTAACGTGCGCCGGGTCCACAAATCAGAATCTGAGAAAAGTTTGACTTTGTTAAAATGCACCGTGACACGTGTCACCATCACAGCCGATCTGCTAACATGCGACGTGCCACATGTCAGCATCCTACGGTGCCGACAGTCATCATCGCCACGTGTGTCACGTGTCAGCCTACGTGTCTCCATGTCATCAGCCACGTCAGCAAGTCAACAAGTCAAAATTGCCACGTGTCGTGCCACATCATCATCAGCCAATCAGGAAGTGACACGTGTCGCAATTCTATGGTGCCGACAGTCTCTTTCCCACGTGTCGCCACGTCATCGCCACGTCAGCATCAATAATTGAGTATCTAATCCTTATCTGACACGTGGCGAATAAGAATCTCAGTGACCAATCAGAAGCCGCCACGTGTCACAATAATTGAAGCCCAACCACTCTGCCACGTGTCACCTTATCAGCTTATCCAGAATCTTCAAACCGGCAAACCAGAGCGTGCCACGTCGACAAATCTGGCGTAGCGACGCTGAGGACCTGGAGTCGCGACGCTGGATCCTACCGAGGCCTATAAATTGAGCTCGAGATTTCAGAATTAAGTGCACCACTCTCTCTCTTATATTCTTTCTAAAGAGAGAGTTTCTCTCTCTAGATTCTTTTAGTTTTTAGTTTTTTAGTTTTTAATTTTTAGTTTTGTAAATAATTTTAATTACGTTTTGTAATAATAGTAATTTAATTTTTAATTTTTACTTTTTACAGTTTTTACTATTTACCATGAGAAGGTAACTTCCCCAGCTAGGGTGAAAGGTAATTCTTTTACTGTTACTATTTAGATTAATCTCCCTTAAAAATAATATATTCACTATTTAAAATATTGACTTAAAAAGGATACCGCCAGATTGGTCGGTTGGTAATTCATTTTAATCTGGTTTAAACCTGACTAATAAAGGATACCGCCAGATTGGTCGGTTGGTAATTTAATTTTGGTTCCGCCTTTATGGCTGGTTGGACTTAATTTGACTTAATCAGGATACCGCCTATATGGTCGGTTGGTATTATTATCATAAGTTTATATATTATTTTATGGGAGATATCTAAATTAGTAGTAGTAAAAGTAATTCCTTTTACCTTAGCATTTTATTTTATTTTACTTTTCAGTTTTACTTTATGTCTTTTACTTTTCAGTATTTTTACTTTATGTCTTTTACTTTTAAGTTTTTATTAGCCCTAGTTATGTGTTAGTTATCTGGGGTTGTGATGAATTCTAATATCACCGGTTTATAAGGGGTTATTTTATAGTTTTGGTAATTTAAAGGTTTACTTATTAAGTCTTAAGCTTAATGCTTCTTGTTGTTTGATCACCAATAAGATTGATATGGTAAATCTAAAATGAACTAGACATATGGATTTTAGGTTTCAGCCTTAGACTTAATAGCCCACGATCTTCCTTGAGGATAGATAACCCTTTAATAGATTTCCTTACAGGATAGGAATATACCTGTCGGGCGGGGGTAGCCATAATTGGAACTTAAACTTAATGAATCCAGATAATTTGGTTGACATAGACATATGGTTCAATTGGGTTAAACTGGGTATTTGCGTCTGACCATCGACAGAGGCTTTTGCATAATTTAGTGTTCCAGGTTAGTAAACTGATTTATTACACAAACATAAAATAATCACTTCATCTTTTAAAAGATATTAGAAGGATTCACAACCCTAGATCTTTGTGTCTTTTGTTATTTTCCTTAGTATTTTCTTTTGTCTTTTTATTTATTTATTTATTTTGCAAAACCACTTTCAACCAATCAAACAATCATTCTCTTTTCCATCTAATTAGATATTTGTAAATAAATAGTATCAATAATTAATAACAATAGTAGGAATTAAGTCCTCGTGGGATCGATATTTTTATACTATTTGAACGATACGTGCGCTTGCGTTATACGTGTGTGTTTACGACGGTCATTGGCTAAGGGAAATAATAGGGTTTGTTTGACAAACTCAATATGTCATAGCGGGCTTCCTTGTTGTTGCCTACCTTTTGAGCGCTAGGTGAGTTCTTGAGGGCCATGAGTATGTGATACACATTAAGATGTGTATATGATACCATGGATTGGCACTAGAACAAGTGGGAGAAATTGTTAGAGTTGGTGCTCGGAGCGTCAATCTGTATCGTATTTATGTCCGATTCATGAATACGAGCAATACTTTTTTCCATAATATTACTTATTTATTGTAGCACCTCTTGTATTTTATTATATATATTCGATCTAATTCATTAGATTGAAACTAAATCGTGTTTAGTGATATATATATATATAAGACAAAGACCCGATAATATATAAGCTTGTAATTGACATTGGGAAACGTCACTATTAGAAATATATTATCAAATTAAGTTCCTGGTCAAGATTTACTGACACGAGTCGGTTAGTAAAATCCGTTGAGACTAGTAAATGTCGTATATCGAACTTGGTCTAATGGGTTATCCCATTGAACCATGAGTCTCGGGAGACTCGTATAGACGTGTGGGTGTTTATTTGATAAACACTAAACGACTCACAGAAGATTACTTAATTGATGGTACACCAACGTAAATAGAAATCTTCTTGGGTTGAGTAGCATAGTGATTCATTGACTTGAGATACCACTATGGATGAGATCTGTCAGTCCTGTGTATAAGGCATAGGTATTCATTATATGATTAGCAATTGTTAAATTCATGGTCGTGGTATACTTCGGAAGTAAGTTCCAAGTATTATTTAGAAGATTGCTAATAGATACGTCGACACGATTATACCTATAGAGATTTGACGTTTATATCTATATCTCTGGGATAATCTGGATACTTGTGATGGAGGGATTATATGTATGCAATGACCTTGACCTATATGATTCATCGAGTTTATATGTGGTCGTCATAATTTACGGGGTGGGTGAATTATGGACATGAAATTAGATTTTATGACAGATATGCAAGAATCTAGAGAGTCTCACTAATGAAATATACTTGTAGAGCACTGGGACAACTATTATGAATAATACTGATTATTTATAACTCGTTTAAAAGTTAAACAAAAAATACATGCTATCGGGACCTAATGGTCATTTCCTAATTAATGTGTATTTGTATTTAATATTTGATATTATTAAATACACATTAATTAATTGTCAAATTATGATATTTGACATATATCATTAATATATGTATTTGAGATATTTAATATAAATATAATACAAATATTTAAGATATTTGTATTTAATTTATTTAATTGTTTAATTGTTAAATAATTAAATTAATTTAAAAATAAATATCTTTACCATGATTAATGTTAGGAAATGACATGATTTGGTTGGTTCACTTGTAAAGCTTTACTTTAATGATAAAGGTTATCATTATTAATAAGTAAACTTGTTCCAATCAAATTGAAACAAAAGTAAAATAATGTGTTATTTAATTTTTGTCTATTTTCGGCCATAATGCAAGAAATATAAAGCTTTGATTCTTTTTATTTTTTGAATTACCCAAGTTGAAAATGAAAATTACAAAGTAAGGTTGAGATAAAACATAAAGAACAAAGGAAGGAAATTAAGCAAATTCTTGAATTTTGTAAGTAATTTCCAACTTCTTCAACTAGGAAATTGTTTCCATATGTCTAGGCTTCAATTTATGATGCTTAGAATTTTCCCTACTCCTTAAGTGTGTAATTTAAATGGTTCTTAACTTGTTTGAAAGATGAGCATGTATGTTTGACAAAGTTTGCATGAAAATTAGTTCATTAGCTTACTTTAAACCATTTGATGGTGATGTTTCCATTCTAGAGTTGCTTAGCCATTCATAAATAACATAAAATTGTTCTTGAGTTGTTTCATGAAGGTGAGTCTTGATTGGTGTGGTATTGGATTGATTAAAGTGTTGAATTTTATCAGCTAACTGTAAAACTACATATGTAGGTTTAATCTCTCCAAGTCCTAGCTGCATATAGATTGAATAGGGCATGAGATTAACACTAGCACCTAAATCTAATAAAGCTTGACCAAAATCATATGTGCCAATGTGGCAAGTGATAATGGGACAACCCAGATCATTATATTTTGGCGGAGTCCTCTGCTCAATTACTGCACTTGCTTGCTCTGTTAGGAATGTAGTCTTTTTCACATGATGCTTTCTTTTCATGATGCATAGATCCTTTAAAATCTTCCCATATATGGGAACCTGTTTGATCACATATAACAGAGGAAGGTTAATTTTTACTTGCTTAAGATGTTCTAGGATCTCACCATTAGGGTAAGTGCTTGAGGGATGAGTACTCTAACTGGGATATGTGTCATTTGTTCTTCCTGAGGAATATTTGCATTATTTTCCCTGGTGGCACATGCAGTGTTGAAGGTGTCTGCATCCCTACCTCTTTACCACTCCTAGTGATTATGACATTAACACCTTTTACATTGGATGTTTCATGATCAGCTTGTGCCATGTGTTGCCCTTGCGGAATTGGTGGAGCTTGAGATGGAAACTTTCATTGTTCTTGCACACTCAGGACATTAGTCAACTTAGAGACTTGACTCTTAATTTCCTTATTGTCTTCAACTACCTAAGCTATCAACGACTCAAACCTTTGATTGATTTTGCTCTGGGCCTCTATGAATGCATACATAGTGTCCTCTAAAGAATTTCTAGGAATGGCAGGTGTGTGATACTGGAGAGCACTGCAACCTCTAGTTTGTGGTGTCTGGGTAAGCTATTGAGACTCTTGTTTCCAACTAAAATTGGGATGGTTCCTCTAACTGGGGTTATAAGTGTCTGAATAAGGTGTATACGGCTTCTTATACATCCCTAAGGCATTGCCTTGTTCCTCATATGTTCCCATCATCTCACAATATGTAGGACACTTTTGGGCCAGATGGTCAGTCCATTTACACATAAAACATACCCCTTAAGGTTCTAATTGGGCTACCGCATTAATAGTCTTGCTATCTTTGGCTTTTAAGGCTCATATCTCTCTAGTTAATAGCTCGACTTGTGGCTTAAGACTATCATCTTCCCTAAAGTGGTGTATGTCTATGCTAGAGGGAGTTGGGTGTGTCCTATCAGTGCTATCCATGGCATTAGGTCCAGTTCAAGTGTGAGATTTCTTGGCTAGGTCATTCAAGTACTCTAATGCCTCATGAGGGTCCTTTCGGATAAACTCTCCATTACACATCATCTCAATGAATTGGCGCTCTCTAGGGGTTAGATCGTCATAAAAGTAACTCACTAAGTGCCAACTCTCATATCCATGGTGAGGAAAACTAGCTAGCATCTCCTTAGACCTCTCCCACGTTTGATAAAGAGTCACTATCTTTCTGGGAGAATGTAGATATTTGTCTTTTCAAGGCATTCGTCTTATGGTGTGAGAAGTATTTGTTGAAAAATACATGCGTCATCTCACCCCATGATCCTATTGACCGAGGTCTCAAAGAATACAACCAGCTTTTAACTCTATCCTTAAGAGCAAAGAGGAAGAACTTAAGTCAAATTGTGTCTGTAGTCCCAAACCGATCATGGAAAGTTGCTATAACCTCTTCAAATTCCCCAATGTGCATATAACGGTTCTCATTCTCCAAACCATGAAAAGTTGGGAGATATTGTATCATTCCAGGTTTAAAGTCTATATGTGGTGCATTAGGAGGAAACATTATGCATGATGGTGTAACTGTGCGAGTGGGGTGGAGGTACTCCTCACGAGTCCTAATGGGTGGTCTCTCGTAGTCACTCATGCTGTGTGTGCTAGATGTAGATGATGTGGCAAAATGATTGTCAAACAAACTTTCTGAGTCTGAGTTTTCCTCTTCAATCCTAAAAAATCTACCAAACTGATCCCTACGTCTAGGCATGTAATTTAAACACAAATAATTAAGAGAAATAAAAATAAAAGAATAAACCAAAAATCAAAACTAAACTAAAACTAAAACTGAAATAGAATAAGTAAATAAAAATAAAAAAATTAAAGAAGGAACGAAGTTACTACTTTGGTGTTTACCAAGCAAACCTGCTCCTTTAGATTGTAAATCGTCTCCCTGGCAACGACGCCAAATTTTATTTATGCCCAAAAAGCACTTACGGTTATCGCAGTATAGTTAGAGTGTCGATTCCTCAAAAAGATGGTTACAAGGAACTAATTCCCTTAATGAAAACGTTAGCAGTAACTAAATTAAAGAAAACGTTAGAAGCAAAGCGTCGGGAATCCATTTTGTATCAAATCCATATATTCAGTTGTTGATTCCTTTTATTACTGAATTGAAGGTTTCACATCCTAAACCAACAATCGGAAGATATTCAATTCCAAATATATTAAATTCTAAAGTAATCGATGAGTTACTTTCTCTATGTTAATAGCACATAAAGTTATCGTTATGACCTATCTAACGTCGACAATATACCCACAGGCAATACTGCAGCAGAAGATTAACTCATAAAAAAAAATTTACCAGTTACAACTGTGTTCCCTAATTACATATACAAGAAGCATGACTATTGCTATATGCAAGTTGGTAAAACACAATCTCTGGATTATAAATAGAAAGATAATAAAGAACAATGAATCATCAATTGTATTAAACATTAAAAAGTATTCAGGAATCAAAAACATGAACATGAGAAATCAATTACAAGAGTTCATCTTCATCTTTTCCTATGAGATTAGTTCTCCATAGAGGAAAGAGACATAGCCTTTATAGATCAGAGTCCTGTCTGGCTTGAATCTTCTTCGTTCTTCTCTCTCAAAATTGTGTTTCTAAGTTTTTGTTGTGTGTTTTCTCTATTTTCTCTCTGTCTTTTTAGGGTTATGAATGAGCTTAGGTATTTATAGAGAAGTTAGGAGTCCATATATGCGTAAAACATGACTGAAATAAGTTTCTGAGACATTATCGGGGTGCCACGGTGCCAGAAAAGCTGGGGTTGCGGCGCCCAACTCTCGGGCATTTTGTATGGGGAGATATTGTGGCGGCACCGCGACGTCTGCTGCTTCTTTTGATTTTTATCATTTTCTACGTCTCTACTCTTCCCGCGTGCTTTCGATGCATCCGTAAGATCCTGAAACATGTGTAATTGAACCAATCTCCATGTTCCATTGCTTCCTAATAACAAGACATAAAATAAAAACTATAATTAAGATCAAAACACATGATAATCAAGCCGAATTAGCGATGTTCAAAATACCTTTTCATGCACTTACACTCTGCCAACTCCCTCCTAACCCTGTTAACTCTAACAGAAAGGTCTGAAAAAAACTCATGATTAAGCTTTTGAAATTTCATCTTAACACTACACAAATTATTGTATAAACAAAACATAGGAGTACCCCGAACATCAATGTCCTAAGCTCTAGCCACGGTCAGAAGGAAATCATGATGGTCCGCCCAAAAATCAAGGAATTTAAACGGGATCTTCCTCTTGAGGAGCTCAGCAAGAGTAACAACCATAAGAGAATGATCTGAGATACCAGACAGAAGGAATCTAGCAACCGAACCAGGAAAAGAAGACTCCCAAGAGGCATTAGTAATGACACGATCAAGCTTTCGCCAAATAGGAGATCCAACTTGCTTATTATACCAAGTAAAATGACAACTGGAAAACTGGGCATCTGCTAAACCAGCCCGACCCAAACAAATACCCAACTCATCTTTCCACAAAGGCCAATCTTGAGAACCACTACTACTATAAAAAAGGGAACATTTCACATTAAAATCACCCATAACCAGCCACGGAGAGGTATCAAAGAAATTATTGCTATCCACCAAGTCCGCCCAAAGCCCTCGACGCTTCTCATAACCACAATCCCCATAAACCATCGTAACCACGCAACTACATATTGAATAGACATGCATGATCTGATAATGAATAACTTAAGAAGAACACCGAATAACTTCTACCTCCACATCAAAAGGGTTCCAACAAACCCGAATCCTACCAAAAGGAAGAATATTAGAATGACAAAAGAATTTCCATGATAGGTTTGTAGTTCTAGAAACATTCACAATATTATTCTCTTTAACCTTAGTATCAACCAACCCACACAAAGACAGTTTCTCCTCTCGAAAAAATCTTCGAACTTCAGCTTGCTTCATAGGGTCATTAAGACCCCGAATATTCCAACAACCAAAAATCAATAAAATTAATGATAAAATAAAGAAGGGAAAAAAGATCAATGGTGGGCTTTACTCTTTTTGACTTATTTTTGGGGCTACCAGCTTTAGGCTAACATTGTAGCTAGAAGTAATTGACCCGCAAGGGCTGGCTTGACAAGACTCACTTGGGGGCGAAGGCTTCCTGGGAGAAATTTTTCAAGACTAGATGCAGCATAGGAAAGAGGACAAGATGCCTCAGTGTTAAGGATGCAAACCGAGGTATGTGCATGAGTCTTTTCACCCATAGGAGAAAGGTCTTCATCTTTTTTGGTGTCATCCATGTCAGTTGCTTTGATAGTCATTGCGTCTGAAACTGTATTAAGTGACATGATTGAGGTTTGATTTTTGTGAGGGACAGAAGCTGGTAATTTCAAATTGGCGTGTGGATCATTATTCCTCACAGCAGGCTCAGAGGGCTCAAATGAGCCATTATAAGTTGTCACGTCACATGGGACATGCTGAGCTTTCAAAAAAGAGGCAATGGGCTGGCACTCTGTTGGGTTAGGTAACAGGTATAGGGTTTGGTTTATCAAGTTGTTTGTGGATGGGATATTCAAAAAGGAGGATGACATGCATTCCTTTAAAGCAGACTTAGAGAGCACGTGGGGGGCATAAGGAGCTGCATAGTCACATGAGCTCTTTTGAGAAGCCATGCTTTCGGTGATTGGTAGGTGATAACACCCAAAAAGTACTTTCGATTACTTGTGTTTATTGCAGTATAGTTGGGGTGTCGATTCCTCAGAAAGATGGTTACAAAGAACTGATTTACTTAAACAAAAACGTTAGCAATAACTAAGGCATAAAGAGATAGATTGATTGGTAAAATAAGATAAAAACTATAGATAAATTCTTAGGAATATCAGTAGAGAGATATGGAAAAGCATCGGGAATCCCTCTTAGATCAAACTCCCACATTCAGTTATTAATTCTTGTTATTACTCAACTGAAAGTTTCACATCCCAAACCAACAGTCTGAGGATATTCAATTCTACGCATATTCAATTCTAAGTTAATCAATGATTATTTTCTCTATGTTAACAGCACACAAAAGTCATCATTACGAGCTATCTAACGTCGATAATATACCCTCATGCAATACTGCAGCAGAAGACCAACACATAAAATAAATTTACCAGTCATAACTAAGTTTGTAAATCACACATAGAATAAGCATGACTGGATCTATATGGAGTTGACAAAACACAATCTCTGGGCTCAGAAATCGTAAGATAATAAAGAACAACAACCATCAATTATATTAAACGTTAAAAGAGTTTCTATGAACCAACAACATAAATATAAGAAGTTTAGATACAAGAGTTCATCATTAGCTTTGCCTAGAAGATTATTTCTCTATGCGAGAAAGAGATACATCCTTGATAGATCAGAGAGACGCCATGATTTCCTTGAAGTTCTTTGTTCTCCTCTCTTGATTTTATGTTTGTGGATCTTTGTTCTCTCTTTTTCTCTAGTTTCTCTTTGATTTTCTCCTCTTTTTAGGGTTTGGACGAAGTTGGGTTTATATAGGGAAGCCTCGGAATCATAATACACATCAAAGATGTCAAAAATCAGGGTTTTGGGGCGTCAGGGGCGCTGCGACGCTGGTCTTTGGGCGCCGCGGTGCCCAATTTGCTGGAAAATGTATGTGTGGTTATTCTGGGGGTGCGTTGCGACGCCGGTGATTGCGCATCGCGACGCGCAACTTACCGGACTGGTTTTTACTTTCTTCATTTCCTCTCTCCTCGCGTGCTTCTGATGTGTATGTAAGGTCCCGAAACACGCATAATTGATCCAAACTTCATATTCAATTGCTCCTAATAACAAAGCACAAAATAAACTCAAATTAACATTAAATACAAGATAATTAAGCCGAGTTAATGATGTTCAAAGTACACTTTCATGCACTTATCACAACCCACAACCAGCTTATTACTAGTCCCTAGCAATTCAAGCGCAAAATAAAATAATAACTAAATAAATAAATAAAAACTATCTGAGCCACTTTCGTAGGGATCACGATTGCATTTAGCCTATGCAACAAGTCTTTAAATCCCTAGATGTCCCTAGAGGACGAGTTATAGTCTCGTGAGGGCTTACAGCGACGACACCCACAAACGTCATTCAAAACATATAAAAATACAAAAACAAAATAAAGTAGTCTCAATAGTTATGCATATTGTTGTCCTCAAATAATGTCTAGTAATGAAATCAGAGAACCTTCAAAGTACTCTATGTAACTCAAATCCAAGTCCTCGAATAGATTATCTAAGCCAGACTCACAGTGTGTGTGAAAAGGTTCATTCACAGTTTGATTCCTAGGTAAGCCAACTCAACGATTTCGTTAAAAAATTGGGATCTAATGGGTCAAACCAACCTAGATATCTCAATTATGCTCTGTAATTGCCTTTCTGTGCTCAGTATGGTATGATTATTTTTTTCATTTTCTTGTCTCTTTTTGTTTCTTTTTTTTTTCTTCTTTCTTTTTTTCAACACATCTACCCTTTAAGTAGCATTTTTCCTCATGGTGGTCCTAATACTCTCTCATGGGTAGCTTCACGATTATCGATTATAGGTGGTTTAATTTCTTTCTTTAGAGACTCTTTCTTTTATTTTTAACCATACCAAACATCATAACACAAGCAAATCAGGGTAGACATCTAAGCAAACGGTCATTCATCGACATGCAATTTTTTCAACTAGTCACTTTGCCAACTATATAAGCTTTCACTGTTAAAAACATATAGTTAAGTGCTTACGAGTCTAACCTAGATCAATTACTCAATGCATCAGATAAAAATACATTAAAAAACTTATTGTTTCTAAGTTTTCATCATAAAGCAAACAATATTCATCATTGGATTCATGCTTACTATTAAGGACTAAAAACAAACAAACAAAACATTTATTTATAACAGGTATTATCATGCGCATGCATACACCCCCACACTTAAAGCTTGCATTGTCTTCAATGTAAGATAAATGTAAAGAAAAAGGATTAAGGAACAACACTACCAGGCGCGGAGTTGATCAGGTTCCTGCTGGTAAGATTTGGGTTGTGTGACTGTGTAGGTTGTGCTAACTCCTGCATAAACACTTATGCAAATAATAAAAATAAAACATGCAATTAGCATACAATAAAATAAAAATAAAGTAAATAAAATAATTAAATTAAATTAAATGCAGATGTAAGGGTTGCCTCCCCGCTAGCTCTAAGTTTAACGTCTTCAGCCAGACGTAACCATTCAAGTTTTCATGGTTGCTTCCATGTTGTGAACTGATGAAGGCTTGAAACAGGATTTCTGGCTGGATGGTGCAATATTTTATTCATTGATCCCCCAGGGTCTGGTGATTGTTGAAACTATTGGCTGCATAAATTTTCCTTCTCCTCCTTTTACGGTTCCTTGGGGGCAATTTCACTTCTGGAGGGTTTGATTGATGGTGTAAAGGAGCTGTCTCTAACAAGATTGTTTCTAGCACGTATGAGTAATGACACTCATCATCACCTTGTGGTTGTTTTTCAACATGAAAAATATTTACATCTAGAGTCATATTCCCAAATGATAATCTCATCAGACCATTCCTGCAATTGATAAGGGCATTAACTGTAGTAAGAAAATGTCTACCTAAGATTAGAGGAATCTTGGACTCAGTGTTAACCACGTATTGGGTGTCTAAAATCAGAAAATCCACAGTGTAGTAGAATTTATCAATTTGCACTAAAACATCATCAACTACTCCTCGTGGTGTTCTAATGGATCGGTTAGCTAACTGTAAACTTACAGAAGTAGGTTTAATCTCACCAAGCTCTAACTGCACATAAATAGAATATGACATGAGATTAACACTAGCACCTAAATCTAATAAGGCTTGAACAAACTCAGAAGTTCCATTGTGGCAGGTAATGATGGGACAAGCCCGAATCTTTATATTTTAGAGGGTCTTTTGTTCAATTACCTAATAGCCTACTCTGTTAAAAATACAGTCTTCTTCACATTATGCTTTCTTTTTATGGTGCATAGATCCTTCAAAACCTCCGCATAAGTTGGAACTTGTTTTATCACATGTAACAACGGAAGGTTGATCTTTACTTGCTTTAGATATTCTAGGATCTCACCATTTGGGTCTGGGGCTCTCGCTGTGGGTCTAAGTGTCTGAGGGAAAAGTACTCTAACTTGGAAGGGTGTCTCTTGTTCTTCCTGAGGGGTACCTATACTACCATCTTTGGAATCACTTGCAGTTTTGGAAGTATTTTGCACGCCTACCTCCCTACCACTCCTAGTGATTATGGCATTAACACTTTTTATATCGGCTACCTCATGATTAGCTTGTGCCATATGTTTCCCTTGCGAATTAGGTTGAGCTTGAGATGGGAATTTGCCTTTTTCTTGCACATTCAGGACATTAGTCAATTTAGAGACTTGACTCTTAATTTCCTTATTATCCTCAACTACCTGAGCTATCAACGATCAAACCTTTGGTTGGTTTTACTCTGGGTCTCCACAAATGCTTTCTAGGCCTCTATGAATGCTTGCATAGTATCCTCTAAATAAGTCCTAGGAATGGCAGATGTGTGATACTGGGAGCACTATAACCTTTAGTTTATGGTGCTTGAGTAGGCTGATAAGACTCATGTCTCCAACTAAGATTAGGATGGTTCCGCCAACTAGGATTATAGGTATCCGAATAGGGTGTGTAAGGCTTCTGATACGTCCTTAATGCATTGCATCATATGTTCCCCTCATATAACCATATATCGGATACTCTTGGGGTTCTAGGTGGGCGACTGAATACATAGTCTTGCTATCTTTTTCTTTTAAGGCTCATATCCGTCTAGTTAATAGCTCAACTTGTGCCTTAAGATTATCCTCTTCCCTAAAGTGGTGTAGGCTTCTGCTAGAAGAGGTGGGGTGTGTCTCATCAGTGCTATCCAAGGCATTTAGTCCAGTCCATGTATGAGATTTCTTAGCTAAGTCATCTAAGTACTCGAATGCCTCATCAGAGTCTTTCCTTATAACTCACCATTGCACATCGTCTCAACGAATTGGGGTTAGTCCATCATAAAAATAGCTTACTATGCGCCAACTCTCATAACCATGATGAGAAAAACTCGCTAACATCTCTTTATACCTCCCCCATGATTAATAAAGGGTCTCACTGTCTCTCTGAGAGAAGGTGGAGATTTGTCTTTTCAGGGCATTCGTCTTATGGTGTGGGAAGTATTTATTAAAGAATGCCTGAGTCATCTCACCCCATGTTCCTATTGACCTAGGTCTTAAAGAATACAACCAGCTCTTAGCTCTATCCTTAAAGGCAAAGGGGAAGAACTTAAGTCTAATTGTGTATGTTGTTCCAAACTGGTCATGGAAAGTAGCTACAACTTCTTCAAACTCCATAATGTGCACATAAGGATTTTTGTTCTCCAAACCATGAAAGGTTGGGAGATACTGTATCATTACAGGTTTAAAATCTATGAGTGGTGCATTAGGAGGAAATATTATGCACGAAGGTATAGTTGTGCGAGTTGAGTGGAGGTACTCTTCAAGAGTCCTCATAGGTGGTCTCTCGTATTCACTCATATTATGTGCGCTAGACGCGGATGGTGTAGCAAAAAGATTTTCAAATATGTGTTCTGAATCTGAACTTGAATCTTCTTGTTCTGTTCTAGCAAATCTACCCAACCGATCCTTAAGTCCAGACATGCAATTAAACTCAAGTAAAATAAGAAACAAAAATAAATAAATGGAATAAGCTAAAAATTAGAATCTAAACTAAAAATAAAATTGAAATAAAGTAAATAAGCAAATAAATAAATAATAAAATAAAATAAAATAATTAAATACGAAATGAAGTTACAGCTTCGTTGTTGACTAAGCAAACCTGCACCTTTTGCTTGGAAACCGTCTCCCCGGCAACGGTGCCAAATTTATTTACGCCCAAAAAGTACTTGCGGTTATCGCAGTATAGTTGGGGTGTCGATTCCTCAAAGAGATGGTTACAAAGAACTGGTTTACTTAAATAAAAACATTAGCAATAACTAAGGCAGAAAGAGATAGATTTATTGGTAAAATAAGATAAAAACTATAGATAAATTCTTAGGAATATCATTAGAGAGATTTGGCAAAGGATCGAAATCCCTCTTGTATCAAACTTTCATATTCAGTTATTAATTCTTGTTATTACTCAACTGAAAGTTTCACATCCTAAACCAACAGTCGGAAGATATTCAATTCTACGCATATTCAATTCTAAGTTAATCAATGATTATTTTCTCTATGTTAACAGCACACAAAAGTCATCATTACGAGCTATCTAACATCGACAATATACCCGCATGCAATACTACAGCAGAAGACCAACACATAAAATAACTTTACCAGTCACAACTGAGTTCGCAAATCACACATAGAAGAAGCATGACTGAATCTATATGGTAGTTGACAAAACACAATCTCTAGACTCAGAAATCGTAAGATAATAAAGAACAACAACCATCAATTGTATTAAACATTAAAAGAGTTTCTAGGAACTAAAAACATAAATATAAGAAGTTTAGATACAAGAGTTCATCCTTAGCTTTGCCTAGGAGATTAGTTCTCTATGCGAGAAAGAGATACATCCTTGATAGATCGAAGAGACGCCATGATTCCTTTGAAGTTCTTTGTTCTCATCTCTGGATTTTATGTTTGTGGCTCTTTATTCTCTCTTTTTCTCTACTTTCTCTCTGATTTTCTCATCTTTATTCTCTCTTTTGGGGCGTCCGGGGCGCTACGGCGTTGGTTCTTGGGCGCCGCGGCGCCCAACCTGCTGGAAAATGTATGTGTGCTGATTATTGGGGCGCGTCGCGATGCGCGGCTTGCTGGATTGGTTTTTGCTTTCTTCGTTTCTGCTCTCCTCGCGTGCTTCTGATGCATCTGTAAGGTCCCAAAACACTCGTAATTGATCCAAACTTCATATTCCATTGCTCCTAATAACAAAGCACAAAATAGACTCTAATTAAGATTAGATACAAGATAATTAAGTCGAGTTAGTGATGTTAGCTCGTCACATGGGGTCTTCTAAGCATCCATACTTTCGGTGGTAGGTAGACACGCCAATGTCAGCTCTTGCTGGTTGATTGTGACATGTCCTATAGCTAGGTTTTTCTTCACGTGAACCCACTCTTTGATGATTGGACCATCTTGCCCTTCCATATTCTTCTTGCCTCTACCTTGTTCAACATCATTTTTTGTGTTTCTTTTGCTCTATCAGTGATACAATAATGGCCAAAAATGCTGCACTGTGGGTAGCTTTTTGGTTTCCATTCAAACTCCAATGTCACCCTAATAGGTTGTCAGAGAAACAAGTATCAAGATCAAAGGAGTGAATAAGTGGTTTTGTGGAGTCAAGCTCTACACAGACTCTAGCATAAGCAAGTCTTGATCCTTCCAGGGTGGCATCGTCACTAGTTATAGGACTTCCGATGATACTAGTGACAAAGATAAAACCATCCTCATTCCACAAAGGGCAGTGGAGCTTGGCCCACAGAGGAACTTTGGTAATGTTGTTTCTGTTGAAAATAAAGGATGCACTCCATTGTTGAATGATGAAAGCTATCTGAAGCCGTGGTATGTTCAGGCCGAGGTTACTCCAAATTCGATTAACAATGGCTTTCATTGCATGGAACGACATTGAGGGACCAGAGAAGTAACCCACGGGGCATCGATCCCAGCTAGAAAAGGCTGAAGTGAGTTCTTTAGGCACTGGAACTCTCAGAATATCCCCTGTTAAGACATGTTCCACCTTCAACGCGCATTTGTTTCTGGAACAAGAAACTTTTACCTTATCTACCTAGGAGTGGGTGAGTGGAATATTTGCATGATAGACTTGATCCATAGCCAAAAGAAATGAGAAAAAGAAACAAGAAAAGAGATTTAGCACACTACGAGAGATCAGAGAGCTTATTAAACCCCAGGGTAGATGCCCCATGTGCTGTATTTTTTGTCACAATTGCCATGCTGAGAAAACGAAGAACACAGAAGAACCATATGTTTACCTTATGTTTTGCTGTATTTTGAATTTTACACTATTGTGTTTGTGATAACTAATGAAAGTTGCAAGCATATTAAAACGCGTGTGTCTTTATTCTATAATTAAAAAAATATATATTTATCATGCTATGCATTTTTATTTTTGAACATTTCATTCTTTTCATAAACGATATTTTTGTTGGTTTGTGAGAATCATTACATCTTTCGGTGTAATGATTGAAAGAAAATAATTAAAAATGTGGGTGAGTCCCACATGCTTAAAAAAATAATAATAAAAATTAGAATTCATTATTTGCATAGTGAATTTCATGCCTATAAATAGAGGCTTCATTTCATTATTTTTTCATCTCATTCTCAACCAAATCTTATGTATTCTAAGAGAGAAAATATAGTTTCTTCATAAGAGTTTGTGATAGAGTTGTTCTCCTATTCTAAGAGAGTGTGAGATTGTTCACTCCTTGAGTTTAGAGAGAGGTTGTAAAATTCTTTCCACCACAGTGAAATCCTTCTGCTTTTGCCCATGGATGTTTCCCTTACATTGAGTGTTTTACCACATTAAATCTACATCTCATTGCTTTATTTTATTGATAATATTTATGGTAGGCTAAGCCTCCTAATTATTATTGTATTTTTATATGGTAGGCTAAGCCTCATAATTTTTTGTTATATGGTAGGCAACGCCTTCTGAACTAATAATTATTCTCAATTTCACTTTACTTGCATGTCAGCTTCAGCCCACGATCCCCTAACAGTGGTATCAGTACTTTAGGTTTATGGTTACTATTCACAGAGACTATTCACATATACGGTATAGTACTATTCACATGTATGGTACTATTCACATATATAGTACTATTCACATATGCGGTACTATTCAAGTATATGATATTATTCCTGTATACGGTACTATTCACGGTGAAATATTAAAAAACCGGTTCAAGTGAGAAGCTGATCGTCATCAGAAACATGACAGGAAAGTTCGAAATTAAGAAGTTTAAAGGGAGCAACTTTTTCCTATGGAAACTTAAAATAAAAGCAATTTTTAGAAAAGACAATTGCTAGAAGCAATTGGTGACAGACCAGGTGGAATGACTGATGAAAAATGGAAGGATATGGATGACAATGCTATAGGCAACTTTCATCTAGCCTTAGCAGATTCTGTGTTATCCAATGTAGCAGAGAAGAGGACTGCAAAAGAGGTTTGGGATGCACTTACCAAATTGTACGAGGTCAAGTCAATACACAACAAGATCTTCCTGAAGATAATATTTTACACTCTTCGAATGAGTGAGTCCACATCCATGATGGATCACATCAACAACTTGAATACACTATTTTCTCAACTCACTGTGTTGGATTATAGTATATCAACAAATGAACGTGTGGAGATTCTACTTCAAAGTCTGCCTGATTCATATGATCAACTTATCATCAACTTGACAAGTAATGTTGTCACTGGTAATCTAGTCTTTGACAAAGTTGCACTTGCTACTCTAGGAAAAGAGTCTAGGCGCAAAAATAAGGAAAACAGATCATCCAGTTCGCAACAAGTGGAAGCATTGGCGATGACAAAAGGGAGATCAACAGAACGTGGCTCAAGTGGGAGTCAAAACCATGACAGATCAAAATCAAAAAGTAAGAAGAATATTAAATGCTACAATTGTGGCAAGAAATGGCACATCAAGGAAGATTGTTGGAATCAGAAGAATGGTGGAGAAAAAGCTCTTGTTGTAATAAAATCTCAGGGATGTGTTGCAAGTACTTCTGAAGAAGATGGCGCAGATAAGTGATGCATGACTGGTTGATTCTGCAGCAACATGGCATATGACCTCTAGGAGAGAATGGTTTTGTCATTATGAACCTGTCTCTGGAGGATCGGTTTTTCTAGGCAATGATCATGCCTTGAAAATTATTGGGATTGGAGCCATCAAAATAAAGATGTACGATGGTATTATTCGCACTATACAAGATATTCGACATATAGTGGGAATGAAGAAAAATCGTCTGTCATTTGCACAGTTAGATGACCTCGGATACAAGACCGTTGTTGAAAATAGAGTATTAAAAATAGTGAAATGAGCACTTACTGTCTTGAAAGCTGAAAAGATCTCAGCAAACTTGTATATGCTCTTAGGAGACTCGATTTAGGAAGCAACTGCATCAATAGTATCATTGGATTCTGGAGAGGAAGCTTCTAGGCACCAAAAACTATGCCACATGTCAGAACATGGAATAAAGATTCTCGTCAATCAAAAACTACTCCCAGGCTTGAAAGCGGTAATCTACCATTTTGTGAGCATTGTATTACAAGTAAGCAAAACAGATTAAAATTCAGCAAGTCAAGTGCCCGGAATAAAACCATTTTAGAGTTGATTCACTCTGATGTTTGGGAAACACTGGTTCAATCTCTAGGGAAAGCAAAATATTTTGTATTATTTATTGATGACTTTTCTAGAAGATGTTGGGTGTACCCGATCAAGAACAAGTCAGATGTGATGCCAGCTTTCAGTTGAAACTGGAAGGAGAATCAAGTGGTTAAGGACAAATAATGGATGAGAATATTATAGTAAGGATTTTGATGCATATTGTCAACAAGAAGGCATCAAAAGGCAGACTATTACACCTTACACTCCTCAATAAAATAGGGTGGCAGAAAGGATGAATAGAACGCTGCTGGAAAGTGTAAGAGCTATGCTCAGAACAGCTGGTCTACTAAAGTGTTTTTGGGCAGAAGCAGTTCATACAACATGTTATGTTGTAAATAGATCTCCATCAACTGCCAATGATTTAAAGACACTAATGGAGATGTGAAGCGGAAAGCCAGCTGATTACTCATGTCTTCACATTTTTGGTTGTCTCGTGTACGTGATGTACAACGCTCAAGAAAGAACAAAGCTAGATCCAAAATCTAGAAAATGTATTTTATTGGGTTACACTAATGGAGTAAAGAGGTATCGCTTGTGGGATCCGATAACCCACAAGATCATCATCAGCAGAAATGTGATATTTGCAGAAGATCAACTGCAGAAAGAAGGAAATGATAGCACTTCAAAAGAAAGTACAGAGATTACAATAGTACTGGTGGAAAATAATCCAGAACAAGAAAATTCAGATTCTTCTGAAGCAGCACCAGAGCACGAGGTACAAGAACCAGTAGAGTTTGAAGCTTCTGAAGTCTGTCGATCAACTCGAGAGAGAAGACCTCCAGGTTAGCACTCAAAGTATGTTACAGAGAGTAACATTACATACTGTATTCTAACAGAGGATGGAGAACCATCAACTTTCCATGAAGCTACAAAAGATGAAAATGCATCTTTGTGGATGACAGCAATGCAAGAAGAAATGGAAGCTTTGCACAGAAACAATATATAGGATCTAGTACTATTACCACGTGGAAGAAAAGCCATTAGTAATAAATGGGTCTACAAGATCAAGTGAGATAACAATGATCAAGTGGAGCGGTATCATTCCCGATTGGTGGTGAAATGATATGCTTAGAAAGAAGGGATTGATTTCAACGAGATATTTTCTCCTGTGGTTCGACTTACAATAGTCAAAGTAGTCCTGACTATGTGTGCTACTTTTGACCTACATCTGGAATAGTTGGATGTGAAAACTGCATTTCTTCATGGAGAGTTTGAAGAAGAAATTTATATGCTCCAACCAAAAGATTCTGCTGAAATAGGCAAAGAGAACTTGGTTTGCAGATTGAAAAAATCTTTATATGGTCTCAAACAGGTGCCGAGATGTTGGTATAAGAGATTTGATTCCATCATTATTTGCCTTGGATACAACAGACTCGGTTCAAACCATTGTACCTATTACAAAAGGTTTAGAAATGATGATTTCATTATTTCGCTGTTGTATGTGGACGACATGTTAGTAGCAGACCCTAACAAAGATCGAGTCCAAGAATTAAAGGCACAGTTAGCTAGGGAGTTTGACATGAAAGATTTCGGACCAGCAAACAAGATTCTAAGGATGCAAATACACTGAGACAGCAATAACATGATGATTTGGCTTTCTCAGAAAAATTACTTGAAGAAAATTTTATGGCAGTTCGACATTGAAGATTATAAGCCAATTTCTACCCCAATTCCTGTTAATTTCAAGTTATCCTCTTTTATGTGTCCTAGCAATGACCGATCAGCCGAGAACAACAAAGTTTCACAGCCCCCCTCACGCAATACACAAACAAAAAACTAACGCAACAACAAAGCCGAAAAACAAAGGCCAAAATATACCATAAAACCGTGACCGTGAATCAACCAAAACAGTCCAAGAAATTGACCAAAAATAGTTCAAAATCACCATTGAAAATAGTCCATAAACCCCATAAAACAGTCCATGAAAACAGCGCCAAAACAGAGACAAAACAGCAGCGAAACCGAATCAGAAAGCAGAGAAAATATTAAGCAAAACGGCAGTGAAACCGAACCAACGAACCAGAGGAGTTTCGGAGCATTAACCCTTCCGACAATCGCGTAATGTACTTCCAAGAGGCGACTTAAAAGGTAAGACCTGAGGGCACCCTTGTATTTATTCTCGTTCATCTTTTTAATTATTTATTAGTATTTCTTCACATGCTTCTCGTTGGTTTATGTATGTTATTGTTATAGGATGAATGATTTTGTGCTATCTCTCGTGGTATATCGGATGGAAACCCAGACTAAATTCCGTAGTCGAATCCGAATTGACGGTAGTGCGATCTGAACTTGGGATACAATTCCACGTACTACTTGAGAAACGCACATATTTCGTTTTATCTAATCTTGTGTTCATCCATGGTTCATTAGAAATAGCACATTATTTCCATGCATGATTTAGTTATTTCTTTCGCACTAGGAGTTTAATTATATCTCTTCAATGTTTATGTTTATACAATATTATTTATTCATGTTTCTGCATTTATCAATTTAATATGTTCATGAAGTTGTGTGATTGCCGTTATGTCGACTTTCTTTTATGCATGCAAACTTAGATATAGGTTCTACTCTTATGTATGCAAACTTAGATATAGGATCTTAGCAGTAGAAGCCTGAGTAGTCGGCGAGATGACTAGTTGAAGAGATGGCGGATCAGTGAATGACCGTTTGCTTAGATGTCCATCCTGAGTTACTTGTGTTACGTTGTGTGATATGGTTGGAATGAAGGAAAAGTCTATGAAGAGGGAAAAATGAACCACCTATAACCGATAAGCGTGAAGTTACCCATGGGCGAGTATTAGGACCACCATGAGGAGAAATGCTACCTTAAATGGTAGGTGTGTTGAAAAAAAAATGATGAAGGGACAAAGGAAAAAAAGAAGAATCTATATCACATTGAGTACAAGGAAGTAATCGCAGAGCATGACCAAGACATCTAGGTTGGTTAGACCCACTGATCCCATTCTTCGAGACAAAATCATCGAGTTGACTTGCTTAAGGATTAAGCTGTGAAAGAACCTTGGCACACACACACTTGAAGTCTAGTTCAGATCATTTATTCAAACGGTCGGATTTGAGTTGTATCAAGTACTTTGAAGGTTCCTTGGTTTCGACACTAGGCATCTTATGAGGACGAAAATATGTATAACTATCAAGATTTTCTCGCAAAAAGCAATATGGTATGTTGGTATACAACGTCACATCAGGAGATCTACACTGAATAAAGAAAGCAGCAAAGACAAGCAGTTTCGGGAATGGCGCTCCGGGAATGGAGCATGGGTCGAGGCCCACATCATCAGCAATGTCGGGAATGACGCTCCGGGAATGGAGCATGGGTCAAGGCAAACAACCGCGATACCTCGGGAATGAGGTTTAGCATGCCGGGAATGGCACTCCGGGAATGGAGCATGGGTCGAGGCCCACAACCGCGACGCCTCGGGAATGAGGTTTAGCATGCCGGGAATGGCGCTCCGGGAGTGGAGCATGGGTCGAGGCCCACAACCGCGATGCCTCAGGAATGAGGTTTAGCATGTCGGGGATGGCGCTCCGGGAATGGAGCAAGGTTCGGAAGGGGACCAGCGACGCCTCAGGAATGAGGTCTAGCATGCCGGGAATGGCGCTCCGGGAATGGAGCAAGGTTCGGAAGGGGACCACAACTTATCAGCACAGTTCGGGAACAAAACCCAGGGGTCGAAGCACCTCGCCACCATATCAGCTCAGTTCGGTAGTGATTCCTAGAGATCGCAGCATCTTGCAGGGATGAACCTCAGGGGTCGCAGTGCCTCACTACCAGATCAACTCAGTTCGAAGCAACATGCAAGTCAAGCAGCAGCTGGCGAGCCAGGTAAGTAAAAATGCATGCAAAACTTTGATAGGATTGTCATTGTCACACACTGCACAAGTCCCATCAAAGTGGGGGTGACTGTAGGCACTGTATTTTTGCACATAAGTCCCGATGATGAGCCTCATATGGAGGCACTACCAGATAAGTTACAGAAGTCGCGGGAAACGGACGTCGGAAGGGAAAATTCAAAATAAATACCTTATTGGATTTAATTCGTTTGCCTAGCTTTGGGTTCGCTCGTTGGATCTCTGTTTTAAAATTCATCATTGGCCCAAAACCCCCCGCAACCCATACCAAGCCACACACCCAAGCCCATACACCACCAACCCACACGCCCAAGCCCACCAAAAGGTCAAGCCACACGCCCAAGCCTCCAAGCCCAATCCAAAATAATTAAACACATGTTGAAATCTAAATAAATCACCTTCCCAAATTAAATAAATCAAATCAAATCACCTTCCCAAATTAAATAAATCAAATCAAATCACATGCCTAAACTAGACTAAATCAAATCAAATCCCATAAACCCCTTTCCTAAACTAAAACAAATCACCTTTCTAATTCAATGGATCTTTTCCTTATAGCACACTAATTAAAAGATATCCCCCATGATTGCATGATTTCCTTTCTACCCAAATAAGGACAACCCTAACCCTCTCCTATAAAAAGAGACATAAACCACACCCTCTATTCCCTAGCACATTCACGCCCAAACACAAAAAAATAACCATGGAGCTCATTCACAGCAATTGACCACAACAACCCAAAAAACCCTAAGCTTCTTGGCTTCCTCACTCCTCTCGCTCTCTCTCTCTCAAAACACACAAACTGCCCTCACCAAAAACCACAAAACCCTAGATTAATAGACAACTCTCGGCTCACACAAATCACAAACAAACTGCCCTCACCTCTTAACCTCACACGCCACACAACTCATATAGGTTCAACACGTAGCCACACAGCCCCACGAACCACAACAACCCCTCAACAACCAAACAAAACAAAGCCAACAAAAACGCATAACCCATTTATGCCATACACAAACCGACGCCTAAGGATACACACACGCATGGCCATAAGTTAACAAACCGATAAGCCACGACTTCACTCACTCGACAACCCCATGCATGCAGCTCCCATATGAAGACAACACACACAGCACTAAATACTCACCGACTAAGCCACAAAGAAGCCACGACAAGCCTTGACTAACCTACCCACAACCAGACAAAAATAACCGATCAGCCGAGAACAACAAAGCTTCACAGCCCCCCCTCACGCAATACACAAACAAAAAACCAAAGCAGCAACAAAGCCGAAACAAAGGACAATTATACCCTAAAACCGTGACCGTGAATCACCCAAAAACAGTGAATAAAACACCCTAAAAACAGTCCAAGAAATTTACCAAAAATAGTGCAAAATCACCCATGAAAACAGTCCCTAAACCCCATAAAACAGTCCCTGAATACAGCACCAAAACAGAGACAAAACAACAGCGAAACCAAATCGGAAAGCAGAGAAAACAGTGAGCAAAATGGTAGTGAAACCGAACCAGTGAACTGGAGGAGTTGCAGAGCATTAACCCTTCCGAAAATCGTGTAACGCACTTCCAAGGGGCGACTTAAAAGGTAAGACTTGAGGGCACCCTTATATTTATTCTCGTTCATCTTTTTAATTATTTATTAGTATTTCTTTGCATGCTTCTCGTTGGTTTATGTATGTTATTGATATAGGATGAATGATTTTGTGCTATCACTTGTGGTATATCAGATGGAAACCCAGACGTAAATTCTGTAGATGAATCCGAATGGACGGTAGTGCAGTCTGAACTTGGGATACAATTCCACGTACTACTTGAGAAACACACATATTTCGTTTTATCTAATCTTGTGTTCATCCATGGTTCATTAGAAATAACACGTTATTTACATGCATGATTTAGTTATTTCTTTCGCACTAGTAGTTTAATTATATCTCTTCAATGTTTATGTTTAGACAATATTATTTATTTATGTTTCCGCATTTATCAATTTAATATGTTAATGAAGTTGTGTGCTTGCTGTTATGTCGACTTACTTTTATGCATGCAAACTTAGATATATGTTCTACTCTTATGTATGCAAACTTAGATATAGGTTTGAGGCATTCCCTTGCGAGTGGTGAGTGCGGCCTTAAATCATTTCCCATTTCACACTGGGTGGTGACTCATTTATTCTCTGATTTAGTCCCCCCGCGGGCTACTCCGTACTGCCGATCGGGCCGCGAGCCTGGAACAATGATGAGTGGTAAGTATATCACTATTTCCCACTCATTTAAGCTAATATTTTGTATAATTTCTTGAGTTTTGTGAATATTTTGATGTGTTTTGTGTTATTTTGTAGATAAATAAAGTTTCAGGACATCCTGGAGGTGATTTGGACCAAAACAATAAAAATTGGACAAAAATGACATTTTGGTAATTTGTCGCGTCGCGACGCCTAACATGCACCGAACAGTGCTAACGTGCGCCGGGTCCACAAGTCAGAATCTGACAAAGTTTGACTTTGCTAACGTACGTCGTGCCACGTGTCACCATCACAGCCGATCTACTAATGTGCGCCGTGCCACGTGTCATCATCCTACGGTGCCGACAGTCGCCATCGCCACTTGTCGCCACATGTCACTCCACTTGTCTGCCACGTCATCATCCACATCACCGATTGACCGAGTCAACGTGCCACCTCACCACCACGTCATCATCAGCCAATCACGAAGTGCCATGTGTCGCAATTCTATGGTGCCGACAGTCACTTTGCCATGTGTCGCCACGTCAGCATCAATTATTGACAAACTAATCTGAAATCGACACGTGGCGGATAAGAATCTGAGCTGACCAATCAGAAGCCGCCACGTGTCACAATAATTGAGCTCCAACCACCTTGCCACGTGTCACCTTATCACCTTATCCAGAATCGCCATGTGTCATCACCTCAGCCTGCCACGACCAAAAGCACTGGCGTCGCGACGCTGGAAGCCCATTCGCGCCTATAAATTCAGCTCGATTTCATAATTCAAATCATGCCTTCCTTGAGTTTTGTAAGGACTCTAAGGATTGCATCTTGTGTGTTTTAGTTTTTGTAATTTTAATTTAGCATTTTTACTTTAGTATTTTTATTTATGCACTTTTACTTTTTGTAATAAAATTTTATTTACTTTTTACTTTATGTTTTGTAGTTAATTTACAGCTGTGGTAAAAGGTGAAACATTTAATATAATTATCTAGGTAAATCTCATTTAATTATAATTTATAATTATAATTTAACTGGATTAATTTATGGCAGACTTTTATTACCGCCTATATGGTCGGTCTAAATATAAATTACTTTACCAATAAGATTGATATGGTAAACTTAAAATGAACTAGACATATGGATTTTAAGTTTCATCAGCCTAGATTCAATAGCCCACGATCTTCCTTGAGGATAGATAACCCTTTAATAGATTTCCTTACAGGATAGACATATACTTGTCGGGCGG
>SKCR01004571.1:0-26353 GCA_019454045.1 Zanthoxylum bungeanum | reverse complement strand
TAAACATTATTGGAGGTTTATTGAATTACATTTTGAGGACTATTATTTTCTTTGCAAATTTGGTTCAGTTGCATGACATGTAGGTGCTCGAGCTGAAGTGGTTCGAGACCATTTCTAGGGTTGGGCCCGCTCTAGGGAGGGGGTCGTGATAAATTTTGGTATCAGAGTGGAGGTTATTGATTCCATAGACACCTTGCATTAGATGAGGGTATTAAATAATAGTTTTGTGTTTTTAGGAAAATGTCTGAACGTGGCCGTGGTACTGGTACTCAACGTGGTAGAGGTAGAGCTTGATGATACACAAGAGTGTTGGGGCTTAATATTGACAGGCCTCAGACTCAGCCTGTAGATCTTGAATCAGATATATCTTCATCTAGTGTTCCGTCGATCGTTGAGGGTGGCGAATGTTCATGACGTATACCTCCAGTAGTTTCAACAGCTGCCCCCACCGCTATTCCTGCAGCTACATCTGACCCGGTTCCTCCGGCTGTACTTAATATTACCCATGCCGCTCCTTCAGTTCACCCCGCTGTCACAAATCTAGAAGATGTTTTGGGGAGGTTTATTGATGTTGTTGCACATATGGTTTCCAGAGGACCATCGACTAATGTACTTTCGAGCAGCGGTGGTAGTACGAGCAAGCTAGACCAGTTTCTTAACTTGAGGCCTCCTCAGTTTCATGATACAGCTGACCCTCTTACTGCAGAGAAATGGAAGAATGATATTGAGCATATATTCAGTGTGTTAGACCTGACAAATCATGAGAAAGTTAGGTTTGCTGCCTTTATGATGAGAGGTGAGGCGGAGACCTGATGGAAGCACACTAAGACTGTACTGACAAATAGACTGAGAGAACCATATTACTGGAGAGTTGATGGACTTAGTAGACCTCGGTATATCACCTGGGATATATTCGAGGAAGTATTTAATTAGAAGTACTTCTCTTATGATTATTGTAGTGAGCAACATCGTCAGTTTGAGCATATGGTTTAAGGATCATCATTGCTTGTAATGGAGTATGAGATGCGGGTGATTTCCCTATCCCGGTACTGCCTAAAGTTAGTTCGACGAGAGGAAGACAAATGTAAGAAGTTTAAGGGCGGATTGAGACATAAGATTAGGTCACTGATCTCGATTTTGAGGAAGCTGCCATATACAGTACTAGTTGACAGAGCTATGATTGCAGAGAGTGACATCAGGGTCAAGAAATAGAACATAACAGCCTTCCGAGAGAGCAGAAATACGGGGCAAGATGAGGTTTCAGATGGGAGACAGGGCATATCTAATAGTAAATAGTATTATCCGCAGCCGAGACACAGTGGGTACCACCCAAAGGCACCCATAATGCACCTCATATAGGACAGTTCCGTGGGGGTCAGACTGAGCAAGTTCATAGTAGAGGTACAATACAGTCTGTTGATCAGAGTGCAGCAAGTGTAGTATCTTGACCGACTAGCACACGCCGATGCTATAATTGTGGTCAGGAGGGTCATATTAGCCCGCAATGCAACATAGCAAAAAGATGTTACGGATGTCAACAGTTTGGACATTTAGCAAGATATTGTTCGGCTGGTGATGGATCTCGAGGAGTTGAGCAACCTGCAGGAGTTGTGACAACATGACGTGGTATAAGGACTAGTTCTGGTGGTAGTCGTGGGCGAGGCTCGGGTTTCACACATGGCAGAGGTAGAGGGACTCCGAGTGGAGCATATGGTGGTAAAGGATAGATATCTCAGATATATATTGAACCAGATGCTGATAGAGGATGAGTCTTCACCATGACAGAGCATGAGGTACATGATGGTGGTGATGATGTATCTGGTATAGTTCGAGTATTATGTATTCTTTCCGAGCTCTTTTTGATACGGGTTCTATACATTCTTTTATTGTCATTTCTTGTACTCCATGTTTGGGTAGTGTAGTAGAGTCCAACATGATTCCTTTGATTGTGAGTCTTTCTTCGGGGAAAGATATCAGGATAGATATAATATATAGAGGATTGAGTGTGGAGATTTAGGGGAGACATCTACCACTTGTACTTTATCTTTTAGTGATTGAGGACTTCAGTCTGATTTTAGGGATGGATTGGCTGACAGCTCATGGAGCCGTTATCGATTGTAGCGGCAAAGAAGTGAGGTTTAGGTCAGATAATGGGGAGTTCAAGGTAGTTAGTGATCATAGTCAGGTTGTGGCACCTATCATTTCTGCCATGTCGGTTTGTAGAATGATCAGACAGAGGTGTAAAGTCTTTTTAGCGAGTATTGCTACAGTGGAGGAGGGTGAATCAACGCAGATAGCAGATATTCCAATTGTGAGGGAGTACCATGACGTGTTTCCTGATGAGTTACCAGGCTAAAAGAACAATTGCAAGAATTGTTGGATCGAGGGTTTATTAGACCGAGTGTATCACCTTGGGGAGCACTAGTATTGTTTGTTAAAAAGAAAGATGTGACCTTAAGATTGTGTATCGACTACGTCAGATCAATAAGATAACGGTTAAGAATCGGTACCCATTGCCTCATATCGATGATTTATTTGATCAACTTCAGGGAGCCTCGATGTTCTCAAAAATCGATCTTCGATCGGGATATCATCAGATGAGGATTCAAGATGTGGATATTTTCAAGACTGCATTCTGAACGAGATACAGACATTATGAGTTCCTAGTGATGCCATTCGGACTTACTAATGCACATGCATCATTCATGGGTTTGATGAATATGGTGTTTCAGCCGTATTTGTATAAGTTTGTTGTAGTATTTATTGACGACATCCTTGTGTATTCGTCCTCCCGGATCGATCATGAGCAGCTCATTCGATAGTATTGGATATTTTGAGGAGGGAGCGGTTATATGCCAAGTTCTCTAAATGTGAGTTTTGGCTGGACAGTGTGGTATTTTTGGGACAAATCATCTCTGGAGAGGGTATCTATGTAGACCCACAGAAGGTCGAAGTAGTTCTGAAATGGGAGAGACCAAAGACGGTGACAGAGGGTCGGAGCTTCTTAGGGTTAGCGCGCTACTACCATCGATTTATCCTATACTTCTCTATTATTGCTGCTCCGATGACTCAACTGATGAGAAAGGAAATACCATTTGTATGGACTGTCGATTGTGAGAAGAGCTTCCAGATTTTGAAGAAGAAATTAACTACTGAACCGGTACTCACTCTATTGTATGGACTTGATGGATATGTGGTTAATACGGATGCATCACATCAGAGATTAGGATGTGTGCTGATACAGCATGGGAGAGTGATTGTTTATGCCTCGAGACAGTTAAATACCCATGAGAAGAATTATACCACCCATGATATGGAGTACCGACATCGATTGTATTAGATAGAGATGTCAGATTTATTTCTCATTTTTGGCAGGGTTTCCAGAAGTCTATGGGGTTGAAGATTACTATGAGCACAATATTTCACCCTCAGACTTATGGGTAGTCGGAGCGGACTGTTCAGACATTGGAGGACCTGCTGAGATCGTATGTATTGACTTTTTCTGGAGGATGGGATGATCATCTACATCTGATAGAGTTTGCCTACAACAACAGCTTCTAGGCGAGTATCGGTATGGTTGCGTTTGAGGCTTTGTATGGGAAGAGGTGTATGACTCTTATTTGCTGAGGTGAGGTTGGAGATAGATAGATTTATGGTTCAGATATGGTAGATATGACATATGAGAGGATCATACTTATCCGAGCTAAATTGTTGGAGGTGCAGAGTCGACAGAAGAGTTATGCTGACAAAAGAAGAAATGACCTTGAGTTCCAAGTAGGGGATAAAGTATTCTTGAAAGTCTCCCATGGAAAGAAGTATTGAGATTTGGTTGGAATGGAAAGTTGGCACCACGTTATATTGGTCCTTACGAGATATTGGAGAGAGTGGGAAAAATGTCATATCGTCTGGTATTACCACGAGAATTAGAAAGGATTCACCATGTATTTCATGTATCAGTGCTGAAAAAGTACGTACCAGTCTACTACCAGATCCTACTCATATCATGGAGAGCCAACCAGTCGAATTAAGTGAGAATATGACTTATGAAGAAAAGCCCGTGAAGATCGTAGAGCGGCAAGTCCAATAGTTAAGATCCAAACATATCCCTATTGTGAAGGTCATGTAGACTAATCATCACATATAAGAGGTAACTTGGGAAGTGGAACGAGACATGAGAGAGAAATATCTAGAGGTATTCAAAGATTGAGAAATTTCGAGGACGAAATTTTTTGTAAGGTGTGTAGATTGTGATAATTGTCATCCATTTCTTAAAATTCTCCTTATCCCTTAAATTCCTACACACTACCACCGACATCCCAATCTTTTCCTTTTAAAAAGGTAAACACCTCTTTATACTATTAAAGATAAACACACACATTCTTTTGCTATAAAAATAACAAGTAACCATAAGCTCTCTTTTACTATGTGTGTTTGCTGTGAATCAATTTATAGCAAGCAGTTTATTGACCAGTGAACAGTAAGAGAGAGAAACATATATATAGAGAGAAAACACAAAACCAGTAGAGATATAAAGTGTGGGCAGGAGAGAGAAAGGGCTCGTTCGTCGTCTTCCGGTCACCTATTCCAGTGAGGGACCACTCCAGGAGAATCCCCTCGCGAGACGAAGCCAACGCCACCGGTCCGATCGCATGAAGCCGCCGTACACGCTCCCATATGCCACCCACGCATTGCCGTGCGTACAGAACACCTCCCGGACCAGAATCTTCCCCCCGTCGAGATACAATGTTAGACACCTCGGTTGCCCAATTCGAACCTTTGGTTGCTGTGAAACGAGCCAAAAATGGGAGTTAATGTCGTTCGATTGTTCATCGGTGACCACCGAGCATCCGTCATTACCACCATTGTCGTTGTGATTCCGGTGATGTGTACTGTCTGTTGATTACCTCGTTCTGAAATTTTGAAGTCGTTGGAGCTCGGTAAGTTATATTCTACAGTTTTAGAGGTGTAAATGTAATATTTTGAGAGTTTTAGACTTATTCGTAAATTGGCATGTTTAAGGATATAAATGAGTAAATTCTGACTTTTAGGGAATAATAGGGATAACTGAGAGTTTTGGGACTAAATTGATAATATTGGAGAGTATTGGGGTTAAATTACAAATTTGGATAGTTTAGGGGTAAAATCATAATTTTAGTAAAATATAAGGACCTGATCGTAATTTTACACTTTTTCCAGATTTTAGCGAGGACATATAGATATAGAGGGTTTTTCTTGGATTGAGGTAAGTACAAAGTACAATGATTCTCTTAACATAAATATTTATTGATTATTGTTTGATATATGAGTTTACGTAATATAATATAATATATTTATACATATATGTTTGGAAATTTGATTGAGTAATTGATAACATGAGAACATAAATTGTGAATAGAAATTTTGGGTATAACTGTATGCTTGTACTATGAATCGAAATATCTGAGTATTTTGTGACTTTGAGATGAGTTGGATGGATGAAATGTGATGAGATGTATTGTATTGGATGTTGTGTGTTATTATTGAGATGCTGCCGGATTTAATATAATAGTGGTCGGAGATGCGAGGTTATGCGGGGTTATGCAAGATTAGCATAGGCGTGTGATTCAGCCTCCCTCTTGCACATTTATGCAGGATTATATGATAAAAACCTTGAGAGGTGAGATATTGATACTCTCCCAATGGTTTCAACCAATTATTATACCGAATCCGGATAGTAAACCTTGTTTGATTGAAATTTGTTGTTGTGAGTATGTTTTGCCCGAGATAACTTTTATATATTAATTATTGTTTTCTGATATTAATTATTATATATACATATCTTGTTGGTGAAGTCATGTTGAGAGTATAAGTGTTTTTACTTACTGAGCTCTTTAAGCTCACCCCTTATTTCCCAAACATCCCAGGTAGTTCTCCAGCGCAACAGTAACAGTATCAGTATCAGGATTTGACTCGTTTGCCACGGCTCTCATTCGGGTTGGTCCAGACATTTCTTTTGGCTTTTGAGATAGGAGATTTAGGACAAATGTCATGTTATCATTTACTTTTGATGTAAACATTATTGGAGGTTTATTGAAGTGCATTTTGAGGACTATTATTTTCTTTGCAAATTTGGTTCAGTTGCATGACATGTAGGTGCTCGAGCTGAAGTGGTTCGCGGACCCTTTTTCTAGGGTTGGGTCCGCTCTAGGGAGAGGGTCGTGACACTGTTTATTTGAAATTTCATTCAAACAAAGAATCAAATTAATCTGGTAAGATATGGGGGTTATCGCGGAAGCATTCATCTGATTGAAATTTAAAATTTTCTTTCAAATAACTTTAAGGATCGTGATTATGTTGTTGTTGATGTAACAAATATATAAATAAATAAAATTAATTCCTATTAATTTTATAAGCTTGCAAATAAATTTTATTTATCAATATAAATAATATTTAATAATAATAAAACATACTTTGATGTGTTTATTATTTTCCTGAGTCTTCTTAAAATTCCTCCTTATGTTTTCCCTTGTCGTAGTGCACCAAGCATTGCACCTCTAGTTGGCACACTGGCACTCCTCTATGCGTAAATTGCTCCCACTTTGAGAACAAAGAAACTATTTTTCTTTTCTTGGATGTTGAAGTCTTACTAATTTTAAAATAAATTTGGAACAACCAAAGAGATAGAGGGATAAATTTCGAAGAAAAGAAGGAAAAAAATCGGTAAATACGAGTAAGACGAGTACAAGCAACGAAGAATAAAAAGATAACCAAGTCCAGGGGGCGACCAACCTACCACATCAGATACAGTAACGGTTCGGGAATGGACCACCATATAGTAACGGTTCGGGAATGGACCACCTCATTCAGTAACGGTTCGGGAATGGACCACCTCACACAGTAACGGTTCGGGAATGACCACCCCTACAGTAATGGTTTGGGAATGAACCACCTCATATAGTAACAGTTCGGGAATGGACCACCATACACTAAGGTTCAGGAATGGACCACCACACAGTAATGGTTCGAGAATGGACCACCTCATAATAAAACGTTCAGGAATGGACCACCCCACAGTAATGGTTCGGGAATGGACTGTTGGTTTCTATGATTAGTCCAAAGATCATGATGAACAGAGAAATACTAATTAATAACGAAGAAGAGTGGCAGAAACACACTTACATCGATCGGTTTAAGGATGCGTTGATCAACAAAAAATTGCTCCAAGATGCTCCAAGAATTCGGCCAAGAGAAAGAACAATGCTCCAAGCTTTGTTTTGAATTTCCAAGCTCTTGAATAGGTTTCCCTATGACCTCTTGATGATCCTTGAAGAGTGCTAGCTCTATGAAAGATTTTGCAACAAAATCCTTCAAGTTTTTCCCTTCCAAATTCGGTGTGAGATGAAAGAAAACAGAGAGGGAAAAAGCTCACTGGTTTCGGTCAAGAAAAAATGGAGAGAGAGAGAGAGTTTTGTTTTTCCAATATTTTGTTTTCAAAACGTCGTGAAAAAACAATTACCAAATGTTTGGTATTAGCTTTCAAAAAGTCAATACCATTTTCGCTCCAATTTGGCCACACCAAACTCCATCATGAATAGTGACAACATGTCACTCACCAAAATGTGACTTTGACATCTATCACAAATAAATGACAAGTGATGTGACTCGCGATGTGACTTGTGGGCCCCACTCGAAATTCAAAATACGAGTGGGCCGGCAAACACTTCCGGGCTCGGTTTCGCTAATTCCGAATTAACGAACTTCTGTCGCGACGTAATTAAATAATTATGCCTAGCAAAATTACTATTCACGTCCCTTACGAATTAATTCTAAATTAACTCATTTGCCCGAATTAAAATCTAATTTTAATTCCACGTCGAAATCTAATTTCGTTTAATATATCGAATATATTATTTTATCGATTAATTCCAAATTAATCTTTCTCTCTCTTCAAATAGTACTTTATCCAAGACAAAGTTTCTCCTCAATGAATCCCAGATTAATTATGCTCGAATCATACGTCATCGGTGAATCTTCGGAAAGCGACCCAAGAGATCCCTGGATATGTTGGTAGTAAATAAGGTCGTCGGACTATCCGAACACGTACGTACCTCGTACTACGTTTTTACTGATTTACGAGACATGGTTGGCTTCTAGCAAAGCGCCATGCCTACCCAATTCTCCTGAAATATTATTACTAGAATATACGATCTATATCAGGCGTAATATACCGTAGTATTGTGTATTGCGATCCAGTATCGGATGTCACGTGCAAGGCCTGAGGCTGGAATAGTGTCTGCCCCGTACGAAGCACATATCGGATATCAAGAACTAGTCTCTTTGAATCGGATAATCATGACCTTGTCATATTATCCCGATGGTTGCAACAAAATAGAGAACCAGTTCTGAATCCCTGCGTGATCATCATCTCCATATGTCTGAAGTGATACTTCAGTCTTGACATCACATCCAATACACTACGATTCTCAATAAACCCAGAAGAGGCATACACAGAACCTGTTAAAGCCCTGGACGACCAAAACCAAAGTTTACCGATTTTCGCAAGTACTAGCGATGCAAGTCTCAGGTTAAGACCAAATACACCTACCCTGAAGCGGACTCCCATAGACACATATACATACTGTTTTCCGGACCATCGGTAAAACACAACCTCCTATCGCACTTGCATAAGTATCCAATACTTAAATATATGAGAACTATGACGTTATGCCCTCACAACGCGCACAAGTGCAATACTAGTCTATTCCGCATTATCGATGTCCAATCTCGATAATACTACGACTATGGATATTTAATGATTAAACCTTTATGGATTGATACTGTCTCATATCATCTCAATCCGAAATTAATCATAAGGACTTTTACCATTTATATATCAAAGTAAATAAATTACAAAATGGTAAAAGGCAATTTCATTACAACATAGTTAATTTTGTACAAAAACACAATGTCTTTTACAAACAGTGACGCTATGGGTCATAGCTGTCCAAAAATCTCCCACTTGGCCTATAGCCAGTCACTCAAGCATCTAATACCTGAACTATATACATGTCGCTCAAACTTTTGCTCAGGAATAGCTTTCATCAGCGGATCTGCAATGTTGTCATATGATACGATCTTCTCGACCTTTACATCGCCACGATGTGTGATCTCACGAATCAGATGGAAACGTCGAAGAACATGCTTGGATCGTTGATGAGACCGCGGTTCATTAGCCTGTGCTATAGCTCCGTTATTGTCACAATACAATGGAATGGGCTTAGCTGCTAATGGAACTACTCCTAATCCAATTAGGAATTTTTAGATCCAAACTGCTTCATTTGCTGCTTCAGCTGTAGCAATGTACTTCGCTTCTGTTGTTGAATCGGCAACAGTCTCTTGCTTGGAAGATTTCCAGCTCACTGCTCCGTTATTCAAACAAAAATGTACCCGGATTGCGACTTATAGTCGTCTTTGTCGGTTTGGAAACTTGCATCGGTATACCCAGTCACCTCAAGTTCTTCATCTCCATAGATTAAGAAAGCATCCATAGTTCATCTAAGATACTTTAGGATATTCTTAACCGCCATCCAGTGACCTTCACCTGGATCGGCCTGATATTGACTACACATGCTCAAAGCATATGAGACATCAGCTCGCGTACATTTTATGGCATACATGATCGATCCGACTACCGAGGTGAACGGTATCCGACTTATGTTGTCTCTCTCATCTTGAGTTTTAGGACACATGTCCTTAGATAGATAGACGCCATGTGACACTGACAACAGTCCTCTCTTGGACTGATCCATGTTGAATCTCTTCAACACTTTGTCAATGTACGTGCTCTGGGAGAGTCCAAGCAGCTTTCTAGATCTATCCCGGTAGATCTTTATTCCCAGAATAAAGGCTGCTTCTCCCAGATCTGTCATGGAGAATTTCAATGAAAGCCAAGCTTTCACCGACATTAGCATGGGAATGTCATTGCCTATAAGCAATACATCGTCAATATACAGGACAATAAAAGTCAGTGCTCTCCCACTAACCTTCTTATATACACAAGGATCATCTTCATTTTGAACGAAATCATATTCTTTTATGATCTCATCAAAACATTGGTTCCATGACCGTGATGCTTGCTTCAGTTCATAAATGGACCGATTTAACTTACAAACCTTGTTTGCAAGTCTAGGCACGATAAAACCGTCAGGCTGTTGCATATAAACATCCTCCAAAAGGTTTCCATTAAGGAAAGCAGTTTTAACGTCCATCTGCCATATCTCGTAATCGAAATATGCAGCAATTGCAAGCATTATCCGAATGGATTCAATCATGGCAACAGGTGAGAAAATTTCGTCATAATCGACACCATGTCATTGACGATACCCCTTCACTACAAGCCTAGATTTTACGTTTGTACGTTGCCTTCCATGTCGGTCTTCTTCTTGAAGACCCATTTGCATCTAATAGGCTTTACGCCTTCTGGTGCATCAACCAGTGTCCAAACTTGGTTGGTGTATATGGAATCCATTTCGGACTTCATGGCTTCTTTCCATAAAATGGAATCGATATCTTGTATCGCTACCTCATACGTAGCCGGTTCGTTATCCTCAATGAGATTAATATCTACATGAGATGAGATCAGAAACCCATACCTCTCAGGTTGTTTCCTGACTCTCTCCGATCTACGCGGTCCTTGTGTAATAGAAGATTGTGGTACAGTCTCATCCAGGATGGACTGTTCTTGTTCCGTTGAGGATTCTATGCTAGGAACAGTATAACTCCGATTTTCATCGAGTTCTACTTTCCTCCCACTAACCACTGCATTTAGGAATTCATTCTCAAGGAAAACCGCATGTAGAGCAACAAATACTTTGTTCTCTCATGGGTGATAGAATTAATATCTTTTGGTTTCCCTAGGATATCCTACGAATAGGCATTTATCCGATTTAGGCTCAAGTTTGGTACCTTCCAAACATTTGACGTATGCCCAGCATCCTCAAATCTTCAGGAATGAGAAACCCGGTTTCTTTCATGTCCATATCTCATATGGTGTCTGTTGTACAGAATTTGACGGAACCTTATTCAAAATAAGAATTGCACTGTTTAATGCATATCCCCAGAAGGAAATAGGTAGCTCAGTGCAACTCATCATAGACCTAACCATGTCTAACAAAGTTCGGTTTCTCCGTTCGGATACAACGTTTAATTGCGGTGTTCCAGGAGGAGTCCACTGTGAAAGAATACCATATTCTTTCAAGTAATCTAGAAACTCATTGCTTAAGTATTCGCCACCACGGTCCGACCGTAATGTCTTTATACTCTTGCCGGTCTATTTTTCAACTTCGTGTCGAAACTCTTTGAATTTCTCAAAAGTTTCCGACTTGTGTCTCATAAGATACACATAACCATGAACGAGGAGGAGTCCAATGTGCATCATCCGCAAATATTACGATGTATTCATATCCACCTCTAGCCTGGCTAGCATGGGCCCACATACGTCACTATGAACGAGGGCTAACAGTTCGGTGGCACGTTCATCTTTACCGCTAAAAGGTGATTTAGACATTTTGCCTAATAAGCAAGATTCGCAGACGTCATATGAATTTGGATCAAATCCGTCCAAGTACCCACTCTTCGAAAGTGTGGATATGCGAGTCTTGTTTATGTGTCCCGGACGACTGTGCCACATATAAGTTTCATCTTTATTACTCATTTTAAGCCTTTTGTTTGTTATATTATATGTCTGAGAATGATTTATATTCAAAATATAAAGACCATTATTTGCAACAGCAGTGTAAATTTCTACATCATTTTTATATACAAAACACCTGGTGTTCCTGATTACAAAAGTATACCCACATTGGGTTAACATAGATACAACAATAATATTCCTAGTCAAACTAGGTACATAATAACAGTCATTACGTTCAAGTACATGCCCGAGGGTAGTTCTAAAACAAAAGTGCCAACGGCCAAAACAGCGACTGATGCCCCATTTCCGACGCGTAGATCAATCTCCCCTGAGGCCAATCTCCTGCTAATCCGCAGATCCTGCACATCAGTACATATGTGAGTACCACAACCAGAATAAAAAATCCAATTTTTAAAACTGTAAATAGTCATGTTTATTTCAATAACAAACATACCTGAAGCCGGTGCCTTGCCCGCTTTAATCTCCTTCTGGAGCGCCTTGTACTCGCGGCAGTCACGCTTCCAGTGACCCCGCTTGCCGCACTGGAGGCAAACATCCTGAGATTTGTCCTTAGGCTTCCCAGAAGACTTTGACGATTTGGCATTGCCTTTTCTTTTATGCTTCTTCTTCTTCACACCTCTAGTCGCCTTGGGCCCAGCCTTCGGTGTCTGAGATGTCGAAGCAAAGTACACCTCGCGCTTGTTGCCCTTAAGCATCTCCTTTTCAGCTTCCTTGAGAATTGACAACAACTCTCCAAGAGTATCATCAGTGTTCATCAGGTTATATCTTATAATGAACTGTTTCCAAGCGTCGGGGAGAGATTGCAAGATCATATCTATGGTAATCTCAGCCTTTAAGACTATCCCCATCTTAGCCAGCTCATCTATGTCAGCAATCATCTGTGCCACATGGGACTCAATAGACATGCATTATAACATACGTGAACGGAATAACTTCTTCACTAACTCATATCTTTGCGACCTTTGGTTAGATCGGTGAAGATCGTGCAACCTCGCCAACATGTTATAGGGATCCAAGTCCATGTTCTGTCGACGGAAATGCTGAGTCATAGCAGCAAGCATAATTGACTGAGCAGTTTCACAATCATCACTGTGAGTCTTCCAAAGCTCCAGCTCAAGTAGCTCATCAGGTTTGGGCTTAGGCCCAAGAGGTCTCTGTATAGTATATAGCAGCCTCTCGGCTCCAAAGACTATCCTCAGATTCATTTCCTAATCGGCAAAGTTTGTGACTTTGAAGATATTTTCGCCCATGATAATGTCTCGGACATTTCCCTTTTCTGTCATCTTGATTACGATAGTCTAACTATCTAATCAACGATATATGGGTACAGTTTAACTGTTACAAGAAAAATAACATTATATTAGTCCAACTAATAAAATAATTTTGACGAAATAATATGAAAGCGCGTAAAGCTAAGTATCTGAATGAAATTGCAAATTCAATACTAGCCTCCCACTATTTTCGGCGAGCCTCTAATCCTCTGTCGAGTACTCGGGAAACCCAGTTTCCTAGTGGGCTAGGATCCCGTTAAATAACACACAACCTTGACTTTGGCCAACAAGCTGTATGATATTTAACTAGGTAGATCTCGAAGATCAATTGGATCTAATCCAATTCCTAGATCCGGTAGGTGGACATCCAAGTCCGAAACATATGTACAATACATATGCAAATATATCCAATATATTTGCCTAACCGTTTTCCTCTGAATCAACTAAGCCTTGGCTTTGGCACAACAAGCTTAATGATTCCAGTTAAGCGGGACCCATTGACATAGAAAGCTTCGTAATCAATGTCGATGGACAAGAAGTGATCTTGACTTTGGCCAAAAAATCACGACTTGGACAAGACACCGATATGGAACAAAACTCTAATGATTCAAACACATCCGCAATTGACAAAGGTCTTGACTTTGGCCAACAAAACAATGCCAACTTTGGATCTTGAGTAAGAATCACTCAACGAAAGGAAATAACGCTTAATATGTTTTGAGGGTTTTTCACGTAAATTGGCAACCAATTTATTATCTTTGTTAAGGTCTCATCATTCACCCTTAAGCATGCATTCTAAAAGCATAATAAGGCGCAGAAAGTAAACTAATAACGATATGCGGATGGATATTTAAACAGATTGTTCCTAGAACAAATCACTCACTTTCCTCTCCCCGACTAGCACTATTCTACTTCTACTCAATTACATAATACAATAATAGAAACCTCATTAACATTGAAGGGAATTAGGTGAGAAGAGAATACAAAGAAATAATGAGAGAGAAGGCTGGACACGCATGTCCAATTTATAAATTCCGAATTTACAATAATTTCTAAAATTGCCCTTTCCCTTATAATATCCATCCGATATACGCTATTCATTCAACACATCCATATATTCATTCATAGCATGCAATTCAACCAATCTAATCCAATTAATTAGTCTTTGAATCATGTGATCATCCAATGTTCAAACAACGATTTGATTTTGCGCGAGTCCAACTCGTTTGAGAATAAGTACTCAAAGTACGAATTCTTGAATTATATCGAAGTACTCGTTAAATCTAATTTAATCCGTATTCAATACTAATTCAACTATTTAATTCCAAATTAAATATTTACACTTTTTAATGCGCTTTAACGACTTAGATTCCAAATCTAATCTTATCGAGTCTCAAAGCCCAACTAACATCCAATGTTCGTTTAATTAAAGTCCGATGGGCTTTCAATTGATTTCATAAGGCATGGGCTTTGGTCAATACGGGCCAAACCCAATTACCAAGCCCAAGTAAGGAATCACCCTCATTGCCAAGAAAACAATATCAAGCCCATTAGGCTCAATTAAACTTTTAAAGCCCATTTATTACATTTGGACTTAATGGAATGATTTAGGCCTAATTGGATCCAATCCAATTGGCCTAAACCAACTTGGCCCAACCAAGCCCATTATTCCCAAATATAATAATTTCAAGCCCAATTCAAAATTAAGCCCATTAACCAAATTTTAAAATTCCAAATTTTATAACTTAATTAATTAAAGTTTAATACATCAATTAATTAATTAAATCAATATTTCCAAAATACAATTTAATCAATTAATTATGTATCTAATTGTTCAATTAATGTCCAACATTTTTTAATCAAAAATCAAGTCCATTACATGCCATATAGCTCTCAGCCAAGGTAAGGAATTGGTCCGATTTCATTTTTCAATCCAATGAATTACAAATCGACATTTCCATTCGTTTCAACTCATCCAATGATCATCAAAACAAAAAATTCCAAGAGCCTAGGGTAACCAATACATTCAGCCAAGCCTAATGGTGGGGCAAAATTTGATCCAATCAATATTTGTTGAAATTGATCTTATCCAACCTCAATATATCAATATACAAGCATACTCAACCATTCAATTTAATCAAATCATGCTCACATTGATTTCCCCAAATTTTACCCTAATACATTTCATGCTCTTTAGGCTCAATGATACCATTGTTGGTTTCTATGATTAGTCCCAAGATCATAATGAACAAAGAAATGCGAATGAATAATGAAGAAGAGTGGCGGAAACACACTTACATCGATCGGTTTAAGGATGCGTTGATCAACAAAAAAAATTGCTCCAAGATGCTCCAAGAATTCGGCCAAGAGAAAGAACAATGCTCCAATCTTGTTTTGAATTTTCAAGCTCTTGAATAGGTTTCCCTATCACCTCTTGATGATCCTTGAAGAGTGCTAGCTCTATGAAAGATTTTGCAACAAAATCCTTCAAGTTTTCCCTTCCAAATTCGGTGAAGATGAAAAAAAACAGAAAGGGAAAAAGCTCACTGGTTTCGGTCAAGAAAAAATGGAGAGAGAGAGAGTTTGTTTTCCAATATTTTTGTTTTCAAAAAAACCGTATGAAAAAACAATTACCAAATGTTTGGTATTAGCTTTCAAAAAGTCAACAACCATTTCGGCTCCAATTTGGCATTAAATGCCCACACCAAACTTCATCATGAATAGTGACAACATGTCACTCACTAAAAAGTGACTTTGACATCTATCACAAATAAATGACAAGTGATGTGACTCGCGATGTGACTTGTGGGCCCCACTCGAATTCAAAATGTGAGTGGGCCCGCAAACACTTTCGGGCTCGGTTTCGCTAATTCCGAATTAACGAACTTCCGTCGCGACGTAATTAAATAATTATGCCTAGCGAAATTACTATTCACGTCGCTTACGAATTAATTCTAAATTAACTCATTTGCCCGAATTAAAATCTAATTTTAATTCCGCGTCGAAATCCAATTTCGTTTAATATATCGAATATATTATTTTGTCGATTAATTCCAAATTAATCTTTCTCTCTCTTCAAATAGTACTTTATCCAAGATAAAGTTTCTCCTCAATGAATCCCAGATTAATTATGCTCGAATCATACGTAATCGGTGAATCTTCGGGAAGCGACCCAAGAGATCCCTGGATATGTTGGCAGTAAATACAGTCGTTGGACTATCCAAACATGTACGTACCTTATACTACATTTTTACCGATTTACGAGACATGGTTGGCTTCTAGCAAAGTGTCATGTCTACCCAATTCTCCAGAAATATTCTTACTAGAATATACGATCTATATCAGGCGTAGTACACCATAGTATTGTGTATTGCGATCCAGTATCGGATGTCACGTGCAAGGCCTGAGGCTGGAATAGTGGCTGCCCCGTACGAAGCACATATCGGATATCAAGCAAATAGTCTCTTTGAATCGGATAATCATGACCTTGTCATATTATCCCGATGGTTGCAACACAATAGAGAACCAGTTCTGAATCCATGCGTGATCATCATCTCTATATGTTGAAGTGATACTTCCATCTTGTCATCACATCCAATACACTACGATTCTCAATAAACCCATCAAAGTGGGGGCGAATGTAGACACTTGCATTTTTGCATGAAGCCCGATGATGAGCCTCAATTGGAGGCACTACCTGATAAGTTGCGGAAGTTACGGGAAACAGACATCAAAATGGGAAATTCAAGATAAGTACATCATCGGATTTGATTCACATGTTCACTGCATGTGCGCTCGTGCCACGTTCAGAAACACATTCGAACGGTGAACAGATTATGGGCGTTCGTGTAGCATTCGAATAAGCATTCGAACGACCATCAGTATTCTGTTTTACTGCTAGCCACATGCCCAAGCCCATCCAAAGCCCATTTAGCCCACCAAGCCCAATCCAAAAATAATTAAAACACTTAAATACATATCACAAATTAAATCAAATCCAATTTAAATCAAAATAATATCCTTCATAATCAAATGGATCTTTTCCTTAAAACACACTAATAAAAAGATATCCCCCATAATTTGCATGATTTCTACATTCTTACCCACTCTTATAAAAAGACACATAAACCAAACCCTTCCACCCTGGAGCATCCTCACGGCACAAACACAAAAAGGCTAGAGCTCTCTCGGCCCTAACTCTATTCTTCCTCAATCTTCTTTCTCTCTCTCTAAAATTATCAAAGAAGGTAAACCCTAAAACAGACAACCTTCATCCTTCTCAGCTCATTCACGACACTTATCAGTAGCCACCATCCAAGACAAACACACCTCACGCCACTTAACCCTAGAGAGCTCACAACTCACGGCCACAACCACGTAATCATCACGCACACACTGCCCATTCAGCACCCTGACACGAAAACAAAGCCAATAAACCCTAACCGATACCTAGCCTTCACGTTAAAACCTTCACTTACCTATGTAGAGCTCTCACCCTCCTGACCATCACCAAACCATAAGCCCTCCCCAAACCAACACATCCATATAGGACTTCCCACTCTCATTCACGTCACAGCACCAAACTCAAAGCCACATGCCTCTTAACACTCTCAACCTCACACGTCCCTTGCATGTTTCTTCAACAGCCACTACCCACACCAGTTCCGAAACCAGTCCAAATATTACACCAAAAATCACCCTAAACCAGTCCACAAAATCACAGCAAAATAGTGACCAAAACCGAGCAACCAACTACCTCCATAACAGTCCAAAACAGTCCCCGAAACAACCCCAAAACAGCAATAAAACAACCCCAAAAATAGCGAAGAATACAGAGAAATAACGGCAGTGAAAACATAGGAAGAACGAAGGAAAATCTTGAACCAAAAACCAGAAGAATAACAGAGTATTTACCCTTCCGGCGATGTCCCAACGCACTCCCGGGAAGCAACTTAAAAGGTAAGACCTGATGGCCCCCTTTATTATATTTTTATTTTGTCGTCCCGAACACGGCATGCTTGGTTGGACGTGGAATACGTCCAACCGGGCATGTGAAGTCCTACATTAAAAATGGCCAAACCATTGGTCACATCTCTTTTATTCCGCATTTATTTTCAGTCATTTAGTTTCCTTTAATATTTCGCACTTAGCTTACTATTTATCGTTTCTGTTATTTATTGTTGTTTCATCGCATGCATTATCACATTCCATGCATACATTGAGTTGATGATTGTGTGCTATCTCTTGCGATATATCGGATGGAAACCCAGACGTAAATTCCGTATCCGAATCTAAATGGACGGTAGTGCGGTCTGTACTTGGGATACAACTCCATGTACCGCTTGAGAGACTTTTAAGCACGTGTTTCATTTTGTGATTTAAATCTATGCTTATCGTCCCACTATTTATCTTTTTATGCATTTTGTTTATTCACGTATTGTTACTTAATGTGCATGGGCTAATTACATTGGTTTAAAGGTCCTCCATTTGAGGGAAATGCCAAAAGGCTACCTTTACCACAATATTTTGCCGTACCTTTTATTATGTCATTTACCCTTTGTATATCATTGCTTTATTTACGCATGCATTGCATTCTAGTGCGCATGGGCTAGCTAGAGTGGATTAAAGGTCATCTATTCGAGGGAAATGCCTAAATGCTACCTTTACCACGATGGTTTGCCGCACCGGATGAGGTACACTCGATTGAATGTGAAATATGTTCAATCGGGCATACAAGGTCTCATATTATTTATTTGTTTATGCATGCATTGATAATTTGATGCGCATGGGCTAACTAGGGTGGATTAAAGGTCCTCTATTCGAGTGAAATGCCTAAAGGCTACCTTTGCCACGATGCTTTGCCGTGCCGGACGAAGTTCACTCGATTGAATGTGAAATGTGTTCAATCAGGCATACATGGTCCTATATTATGTATTTGTTCATTCACGTATGGGTTTGCGTCGTTTCAGATACCATTTTGATAATCTCGTTCGAACGTATTTTCGAACGCTCCACGAACGTATGTATTCTGCCTCAGTCCGTTCGAACGCGTTTACGAACGCTACTCAAACGCGCATATATTTTGTTTTATCATGCATCGGGTCTTACCCCGTTCGAACACGTTTTCAAACGCTATACGAACACAGACATTCTATTTCATTTACGTTCGAACGCGTTTCAGAATGCTACTCGAACGTGCACGTATTCTGTTTTATCATGCATCAGGCCTTGTCCCATTCGAACGCGTTTCCGAAAGCTATACGAACGTGAACATTCTGTTTACCGTTTGAACGCGTTTCAAATGCTACACGAATGCACATACAGTGCACAAACTTCATTTCGTCACATTTCATGCATGTTTGCTTCTTTGAACATTTCTTTTGCACTATATGATTAATCATATCATTTCATTGGTTACGCTTAGACAATTATCATCTATTTATATTTCCGCATTTATCTATTTAATATGTTCATGAGATTGTGTGCTTGCCTTTATTTCACTTACTTTTATGCATGTGAACTTAGATATAGGTTGTATGCAAATTTAGATGTAGGTTATTCTTGCATATGTATGTTGCATAGACTTGGTTATATTATCACTTAAATCCATTCATTACAAGAGGCATAAGTAAGGGACCATTCCGAACCCAATGGTTTGAGGTCTTCCCTTGCGAGGGGTGATTACGGCCTTAAATCATTTCCCAGTTCACACTGGGTGGCGACTCCATTTTATTTCTCCGCTTTAGTCCCTCGTGGGCTACTTCGTACTCTCGACCGGGCCGCGAGCCCGGGACATCGTCACCGATTTATGTGTCCTACATTAATCTTGGAGCTTATACATCCATGAAAGTTTCAAACTTCTCTACCGATCAATGTAAGTCCTCCGCAACTTATTTTTGATTTTATTCACACACAAATCAGAGCGAGATCTAAGCTTGATTTGAATTCTAGGGTTCTAAACTTTAATTTGGGATTTTTTTACTTGGAGCATGATTTGTCTAAATTGATTGCTTGGTTGTGTTAGTATGATGATGAATTGGATTTGTGCATCTTTGGAATTGAGATAAATTGATTAGATCAAAAATCTCAAATTCCTATGTCATGGCCGAATGCACCCTAGATAATGTTCATGGTGAGTTTTTGAATTTTACAATTGGATATGTTAATTCGCATGAAATTGAATGTTAATTGTTTATTTAATTGGATTGAAATCAAAATTAGATGTTAATTTCATGTATTGTCGTGAACTTGAGCATGTTGGAATGTGTTGGTTTTGCTTCAATTTGTGTTGGACATGAATTGGATAATTGAGCATGATTAATTGGATTAATTAGTATTTTGGAAACATTAGATTAATTGATTAATTATGTTAATTGTACTTTAATTAAATTAATATTTAATTTGGAATATTATGTTAATTTAATTTGTTATAATTGGGCTAAATGGGCTTGGTTGGACCAAGTTTGGTTTTGGACAATTTGGTTGGATCCAATTGGGCCTAAAACCATTTCCATAAAGTCCAAATATGACTTTTGGGCCTTTAATAATTTAATTGGGCTTAATGGGCCTAAATTGATTTTTGGCAAAATGGTGATTCCTAATTGGGCCTTGGCTTTTGGATTGGATCCATAATGACAAAGCCCATGCCTAAAGAATTAATTGAAAGCCCGTTGGACTTTAATTGAATTGGCATTGGATGCTAATTGGGACTTTGAGACCCAATTGGATTGGATTGGAATCCAAGTCCTTAAAGGCACTATTGAAAGTGTAATTATTTAATTTGGAATTAATTATGAATTAGTATTGGATACAATTTAAAATGGATTTAAAATTTGTAGTTCGATATAATTCAAGAATACGTACTTGGAGTATTTATTATTAAACGAGTTGGACTCGCACAAATCAAACCGTTGTATGAACATTGGATGGTCACTAATCAAAGATCAATTAATTAGATTAGATTGATTGACAACATGCTTTGTGTGAATACTTGGATGTATTTGTATGAATAATGTATATCAGATGGATATTAGATGGGTGGGGGCAATTTTGGAAATTATTGTAAATTTGGAGCTTATTGAAATTAGACCTGCGTGTCTAGCCTTTCACCTCCTTATCTCTTTGTATTTCTCTTCTCACCAATTCCCCTCAATGCAAATGAGGTTTCTTTAATGTATTATGTAATTGGGTAGAAGAATGTATAGTGCTAGCGGGAGAGAAGAAAGTGAGAGATTTGTTATAGGAACAAATTGTTATATATTCATCCGTATATCATTATTTTTAATCGCGCCTTATTATGCTTTTAGAATGCATGTTTAAGAGTGTATGATGAGACTAATCAAAGATAATAAATTGGTTGCCAATTTACGCGAAAAAACCCTCACTATAATATTAAGTGATTTCCTTCCATTGAGTGGTTCTCTCTCAAGATCCAATATTGGCATTGATTTGTTGGCCAAAGTCACGATCATTGCCCATCGTGGATATGTTTGAACCACGAAAGCTTTGTTATATATCGCATGTCTTGGGCAGTTGTGATTTATTGGCCAAAGTCAAGGTCACTTTCGTACATCGACGTGGATTACGAAGCTTTCCCACTGTCAATGGGGCGTGCTTAACTGGAATCATTAAGCTTGTTGAACCAAAGCCAAGGCTTAGTTGATTCAGAGGATAAGGTTAGGAAATATATATTGGATATATATCTCGGACTTGGAGGTCCACCTACCGGATCTAGGAATTGGATGGGATCCAATTGATTTTAGAGATCTACCTAGTTAAGTTTCATACAGCTTGTTGGCCAAAGTCAAGGTTGTGTGTTATTTAACAGGATCCTAGCCCACTAGGTAACTGAGTTTCCCAAGTACTCCACATAAGGTTAGAGGCCCGCCGAAAAATAGTGGGAGGCTAGTATTAATTTGCAATTTCGTTTAATATTTGCTTACACGCACTCTTTTAATTATTTATCGTTGTTATAAATATATATTAGTTGGACTAATATCTTTTATTGCTTTCATTGAACAGTTGGACTGTTTTCACATTACTCCACTTGTAGTTGGTTATATAGTTAGACTATAGTAACCATTACATTTTGAGTGTATCTGATATCGTTGATTGAATAGTTGGACTATTACAATCAAGATGGCTGGAAAGATTAGCGTTGGGGACATCGTCATGGGCAATAATGTTTTTAACGGCTCCAATTTTCCAGATTGGGAGATAAACCTCAAGATAGTCATAGGAGCTGAGAAGTTACTTTATGTCATAGAGAACCCTCTCAGGCCTGAGCCCGGAGTTGAGAAAATAGTAGAGCATGAGCTTTCGAAGACTCATCGTAATGATAACTTTAGTGCTCAATCCGTAATGCTTGCCGCAAGGACTCCTCAATTTCGTCGTCAGAAAAAATGATGGGATCCTTATAGTATGATGTTGAAATTGAAGGATCTTCACAAGTCTAATCTTAGATCTCAGAAGCATGAGTTGCGAAAGAAGCTCTTTCGCTCACGTATGTCAGAGGGTACATCTGTCGAGCACTATGTGTCGCAGATGATTGCTGACATCGAACAGCTAGGTCAGCCGGGCATAACCTTCGAGGCCAAAACTTCCATAGATTTGATCTTACAGTCTATGCCAGATTACTGGGGCGGGTTCATCATGAACCATAATATGATAAACCAAGAAAAGACTCTTGGAGAGTTGATGGCGATGCTGAAAGAAACAGAGCCAGAGCTTCTGAAGGGCAAGAATCGCGAGGCGCACCTTACTTCGACATCCTAGAAGGCCAAGGCTTGGCAGAAGGCTTCTGGGGGTGTGAAGAAAAGGAAGAAAAATGGTAGGGCCAAATCATCAAAGTCTCCTGGGAAGACTAAGGACATATCCCAAGATGTCTGCCTACATTGTAGCTGATAAGTGTGGTTTATACCCACTTATTCCGACATCTTTAGCCTATTATTTTATTATGTTTCGAGTAATTTAATGTCTTTTATAGTTTATTTTATGTCTTATTTGTAGGAAGCATTATAACATCAAAAATGGAGTAAATACGAATGTTTTGGGAAATTTCGGAAACAAACGCACGTGGGGCCCTAGCTTGTTTTGGAAAGAATAAAGCAATGTAAGTAGAAGAAAGTGGTGTTAATTAAAAAGGGGGAAATGTGGGGCCGAGAGAAGAGTCAAAGAAAAGGGCAAAACATGAGCAATGGTCCACAATTTCTGACTAAAGTTAAAAAAAGAAAATAACGTGAATGTGCATGTAAGGTGGGGGCCGCATCTTTGAAAAATCTCCAGCTGCTATGTTGTAATTGAAAGTGCCATAAACTTCCAGGAAGTTGCTGATATGGGCATTAGGATCTTCAGTTGCATTCCCCCTAAACAGAACTGACTGTTGAATCATCTGAATGCATGTTTTGATATCACACATATTTGCTGGTAAGAGAGGAAGTACAATATAGGAAATGAAGTCGTCAACCACCGGAATGGTTCTATCTAGAATATGAATTGGTGGTGTAATTTCCAAAGGTTCAGGTTCCATGTTGACTAGTGCTTCTTGGCCTTCTCGCCTTTCCCTTCTCAACTGTCTGATGGTTCTTTAAATTTCGGGGTCAAACGGATGGATTTCAAAGCTTCTGGTTCGTCTTATGTAGTGTGTGAGAACCTGAAACAAGAGAAAACAAAAATAATAAGTAAAAAGAAATTAGATACAAGCAAAGGTATCTAACCTCAAAATTAATAGTGAAAGATAAATAAATCACTGGCAACGGCGCCAAAAACTTGACTGGTGCAATCACACGCGTATAACGCAAGCGCACATATCGTTCAAGTAGTATAAAAAGTATTGATCCCACGAAGACTTAATACCTAAGCTATTAATTTATGAAGTCAAATTTTTACGAGTATCTAATGGATTGATTGTTTGATTGGATGGTGACTTTAAACATAAAACAAGTAAATAAAATTTTGCGAAAGTAAATTGATGAAAATTCAAGATTATTAAACTATCCAGGGTTGTGAATCTTTCCAATATTTTTTTTAATATGAAATGGTTATTTTACGTTTATGTAATATATCAGTTTATTAACCTGGAACATAAAATTATGCAAAAGCCTCTTCCGATGGTCAAATACAAATACCCAGTATAACTTTATTAATCATATTCCTATGTAAACCAAGTTACCTGAATTTATTAAGATTAAGTTCCAATTATAGTTACCCCCGCCCGCCAGGTATATTCCTATCCTGTAAGGAAATCTATTAAAGGGTTATCTATCCTCAAGGAAGATCGTGGGCTATTGAGTCTAAGGTCTTAAACCTGAAATTTTTTTTTCCAAGTTCATTTTAAGTTTACCAGATCAATTTTATTAATGGTCAGTTAACAAGAAGCATTATGACTAAGACTCAATAAATAAACCTTATATTACCCAAACTGTAAATTAACCCCTTATAAACCGGTGATATTAGAATTCATCCCAACCCCAGATAACGGGTTTAGGTACGACACATATTTACGACTAGTAAAAACTTAAATAAAATAAAAGACATAAAGTAAATACTGGAAAGTAAATGCGGAAAAGTAAAGGCGGAAAAGTAAATGCTGAAAAGTAAATGCTGAAAAGTAAATGTTGGAAATTAAAAATGTAAAATTACAATAAAAGAAAATACTGAGGTTAAATGATCCACTTTTATTACTACTATTTTAGATATCTCCCTTATTATAATATATAAACTTTGCGTGATAATTACCAACCAGCCATATATGCGGTATCCTGATTAAGTCAAATTAATAATTAATTACCAACCGACCAACCTATCGGTATCCTCATTAAGTCAAGTTAAAACCAATTTCAATAATTACCAACCGACCATAAGACGGTATCCTCATTAAGTCAGGTCTTAAATAGTTTATATATTATAATTAAAGGAGATTAATCTAAATATTAGTAATAAAAGACTGAAAAGTAAAGAAAAGAAAATGCAAATGCGAAAATTAATTATTGAAAGCTGTAAATAAACAAATAAGATGCAATCTTCTTAGTATTCTTAAGGAATTACATAAAAGAAAACATGAATTCAAATCTGAAATTCGGCCTTCTATTTATAGGCAAAAATTAGCTTGCACGTCGCGACGCACCGTTAATGGAGGACATGTGGCGTTGCCTTTTGCTGAGATGGTGACACGTGGCAGGCTGAATGATTAACTCAATAATTGTGCTGATGTGGCGATGTCGATTATCGGCAGCATGTGATGGTGACACGTGGCATAAGATGATTGGCTGATGATGATGTGGAAGACATGTGGCAAGCTGACTCGGTATATGACTGATGTGGACGCCACGTGGCTAACACATGGACGAAACGTAGATGAAACGTGGCGATGGCGATTGTCGGCAGCATGTGATGATGACACGTGGCACGGCGCACGTTAGCGGATCTGCTGTGATGTTGACACATGGAAGGCGCACGTTAGCAAAGGCGCATGTTAACAGACGTCTCAGATTTTGACACGTGTCCCGACACATTTTAGCATGATTTGGCGCACGTTAGCGGTCGCGACGCCCAAAAGTTAGTTTTGCCATTTTTGTCCGATTTTCACTGTTTTGGCCATGAATTACCTCCAGAGAGTCCTGAAACTTTATTTATCTACAAAATAACACAAAACACATCAAAATATTCACAAAACTCAAGAAACTATACAAAATATTAGGTCAAATGAGTGGAAAATAATGATACATCTACCACTCATCAGTAACCTCCAAATGAATAGTAGCTCCGATTGGAATTTCATCGATTTCAGCGCAATCGTGGGGTTGTTGGGAGTCCCTATATACCCTCGAAATCGCAATTTGACTAGGATCATGAGTGTTCATGACATAAGGTAAGTATTCCATGCGATAAGTACTTGATCAATTATTGTTTGATAAAAGATATGTATGTGTGTGTATATATATATATATATATATACACTTAATTTTGTTGTTTCATAATTTACGAGTTATTTGTCAATGGATGACATATTTAACATGTGTATGTGATTAGCCTAATATGTGCGTAAATAAGCTTGCAACATCGATGTTTTTTTTCAAAGTATGAATTTATTTATGCTTCCTTAAATGAATTTCACGGTAAAGCATTAAATGATTTCATTTTCTGAAAGTTTATATTGATTATGATGAGCTCATGAGTTTGTAATATCTGAAAAAGTTTTTCTGAATTTTGATATACATAAGCATGTGCTTTAGAAATGTCTTTTATGCTAGTTTGCACTTCATGTACATATACGTATCAGATTATTTACCGTGAGACGAGGTCTCATATTCCAGTTTTACTCAGGATATCATTTATTACAATGGGGTTGCCCTATTTTGTCAGCTTTGCCATATTGTCACAAGAGTTTTAT
>SKCR01004570.1:0-26594 GCA_019454045.1 Zanthoxylum bungeanum | reverse complement strand
GAATGTTGATGAGCCTTGTGTATACAAGCGCGTCATTGACGGGAAGGTGGTTTTTCTGTTTTATACTTTTATGATATTTTACTCATTGGGAATGATGTAAGGATATTATCAGACGTGAAAAACTGGCTAGCTGACCAATTCCAAATGAAAGATTTGGGAGAGGCCATTTATGTTCTTGGGATCCAGATACTTCGGGATCGCAAGAAACGACTGTTAACTATGTCTCAGGCATCCTATATCGACAAGATCCTTGTGCGATTTGGGATGCAGAATTCCAAGAAAGGCAATCTGCCTTATCGGCATGGAATTCATTTGTCGAAGGAACAGTCTCCTAAGACATCTCAGATGTTGAGGAAATGAGACATATATCATACGCCTCAGCAGTTGGTAGTCTCATGTATGCCATGTTATGTACGAGACCGGACATCTGTTTTGCAGTGGGAGTAGTCAGTAGGTTTCAGTCAAACCCAGGATTGGATCACTGGTGGCTGTGAAACACATTCTCAAGTATCTTAAGAGAACGAGAGATTATATGCTTGTATATTCCGGTGAGGATATGATCCTTAGGGGATATACAGACTCTGATTTTCAGATAGATGTTGATTCCAGGAAATCTACATCTGGATCAGTGTTCACCCTAGGTGGTGGGGCTATTGTATGGCGGAGTAAAAAGCAATCTTGTATTACTGACTCCACCATGGAGGCTGAATATGTAGCGGCTTGTGATGCGGCTAAGGAAGCAATCTGGCTCCGTAAATTCTTGGGAGATCTGGAAGTTGTTCCAGATATGGATATACCACTCACCCTCTATTGCGATAATAGTGGAGCGGTGGCAAACTCCAAAGAACCAAGAAGCCACAAGAGAGGAAAACATATAGAGAGGAAATATCATCTCATCAGGGAGATAATGCAGAGAGGAGACGTTACCGTCACAACGATTGCATCCGAATAGAACCTTGCTGATCCGTTTACAAAGACCTTGCGGGCTAAAGTTTTTGAAGGTCACCTAGATGGTCTAGGATTACGTGACATGTCCCATTTGCTCTAGTGCAAGTGGGAGATTGTTGGATGTATGCCCTAGAGCTACATGTGATGTAAACGGTTTCTGTGTTTTTGAAATAAAACGATGCATTATTCATTTATCAAATTGTTTGTTTATTTTTCGCATATTATATATCTTCGTAAATACCGTAGATTACTTATGTACCTTCAGACTTAGTGTATGAGTGTCATACACCAGATGATTTAAGTCTGAAGTTAGTAATCTTAAATAGTCCATAGAGAGCAAACAAAGAGGTACTTTGTTTGTGGTTTATCTATAGCTGCGGTCCATTCTATATTTGTATGGCGATCTTAATCCGGATCGTCAATGTAGAGACATGAGAATGGAGGCCCTTGTATGATGCGATCATATAGGACTGGACCCAGATAGAAATGACATTCTTATAATATCCGTTAAGCAAAGAAAGTCATTTCAATCTACTTGATGGTCATATATGGATTGATCTTAATCCTGAGTGTACTACGAACTCCTGCATGGCAGGCTTGTCCTTTGATTTACAATGGTGAGGTTGGTGTAGCAGTCCCGACCAATAGCTACGTACTTTGGGGCACAGTTTGTTTTGTAGCTGGGAACATTTTACATAGACATGGAGTTCACTCCTTCTAGCGAGAAGTAGATGAGTATCTTCTTAAGGGTTGATTCGGTACTTGAACGATTTGAGCGCTCAAGTCTTTCTATTACGAACAGAAAGATTAATATTCATAATAGTTATGAATAAATCGTTCATTAGAGAATCAATGGTACTTAAGGTAAAAATAATTAGAGGGGTATAACGGACATTATGACCCGGCTCTAATTACAAGATACTCGTGAATGATCAATTCGTATGTAATGACTATATCGATGGACAACGACTTAGTTCGACTTAATATTTCATCTACGGCAACGAGAGTGCAACTTCGGGCTTTTAGTGGAATAACCCGGAGTTAATACTTCAAAATATCTAATTAAGAGCTTAATTAATATTTCGAGATTATTGGAGCTCGGAACCGTGGGTCCATTTGGTCCCCGTGCTAGCTCGATTTACTATAGCGGATTTAATATAATTGGATAGTCTAATTATATACTCACAAAAGAATAAATATTATTAATATGATTGATAATATTAATTATGTCCCACTTGAAACTATACATTAAAAGTTAATGTATGGTATTAATAATTATATGATAATTATTAAATATAAAATATTGAATTATATATATGATATAATTTAATAAGGCTAAGATTGTAATTTCTATATTATGGGTTTTGGAAACCCTTGATTTAATTTTGGAAGTAATGACTTTCAAAATATTAATCATATATTTAATTTGTAACATATATTGACTTTATGGAAAGTAAATAATATTGTTATAAAATTAAGGAATAAATAAAGGGCATGGCCGAATTCCTTGATGTATAAGGAATATGATTTGTTTATTTTGGAAACAAAATTTAATCAAAAATTCTAGCCTTGGCCGAATTCCTTGGTGTATAAGGAATATGATTTGTTTATTTTGGAAACAAAATTTAATCCAAAAATCCTAGCCTTGGCCGAATTCTACCTTAGGGAGGGGATTGGTTGTTTTGTTTGAGTGAAACAAAATTGGCCTAAGTATAAAAGGAAAACTTGATTTTCTTTTGAGAAGTGCTCTCATTCCAGACCCTAGCCACCTTCTTCTTCTTCACAATTCTCTCAAAAGTTGAGAAAAAATTTTGAAGAACAAGAATAAGAAAAATATTATTAGTGTGTGATTTAATCTCTAAAACGTTTAGGGATTTGTTTGTGTGTGTTGCCCACACTACTTTTCGTTGATAACAAGATATAGCTCGGAAGATCTTGTGGCGTTGAATAAAACATATTATTCTTTTCATCTCCATCTCACGGCATTGGGACAATTTTACTGCCCATTGCTGTGAATCACTTGGTTGATTCGGGACTCAATTTGTTTCGTTTTAATTCGGGTTTTGGGAAACACCTTGGGGACTTTTTAGGGCTGAGTTAGGATTTTTTTTGAGTGGAAAAATCAAACCTAAAACGCTACAGCAGGTCACGCATATCAGGGGTTGGTTTGGGTGCAGTTCGCGTGTGTAACGAGTGTAAAACAGTCCAATAATTCCGGGGGCTGTTCGGGGACTGTTTCACGTGCATTCCAGGGCTGAGATATTGTCCGAAACATAAGAAAAACTTCAGTATAAGTGCTGGTTCCATTCGGCTTTAAGGAAGGGAAGACATAAAAATTTTCAAGGTCGATCTGTGTGCCTAATCGCTTCCGCTGCGCGAGGAAAGCGTTTCCTATAGATCAAGTCTTGATCCTCATGTTTGAGGCGAGCACACCTTTCAATGTCATGACTTGGGAACTGGTTGAATGCACAGTAGTATGCTGGGTTGCAGTATTTAGTCATCATTTTCTGTTGTGGATCCAATGGCTTCAAGAGACTCTACCTCGTTAGTTCTTCCAAGACTTGGTCTAGTGGTTTTCCCATGTCGGAGAAATTCCACTTCTCGACGGTGTTCACCTCTAATGCCTCGTTTCCCAAGCCTCTTTCATTATTATTGTTATATTTTCATTGGCAATAGAGCTTCTTGCTTTCTGTCACTTCTTCTCCCAAGTCCATGATAGTTTCATTTAGCTGTCGAAAGTCGGATATCATGGAGGTCACTCTCCTCAGTTTATTATATCTAGAGGGCTTGATACCCTTTATGATCATTTTAATTTGGTCATTCTTCCAGGGCCGTGTCTGCTTCTTCAAAACTGGCTTTGCCAGCGGCCAACATACTCATTGAAGTTCTCCCCCGGCTTCTGTTTAGTGTTCTCTAAGTCATGAAATGATAAATTCAGCTCTAAGTCTGTGACATATAGTTTAGAAAGACTTATATTAATGTTATCCAATCATTCTTTATTTTCTTATCCAAGTTGTGGTACCATATCATCAGTGCTATTTTGAGTGACATGTCAAACATCTTTAGAACTTGGCGCTCAAATAGCCCAGCAGCACTCATCATAGACACATATTGGCGAATTTGTGACTTGGGGTCTCTGTAGGCACTGCATTTTTGCATATAAGTCCCGATGATGAGTCTCACATGGAGGCACTACCATTTAAGTCGTGGAAGTCGCGGGAAACGAACGTCGGAAGGGAAAAGAATACCCTGTTGGATTTAATTCATTTGCTTAGCTTCGGGTTTGCTTGTTAGGTCTCTGTTTTAAAATTTATCCTTGGCCCAAACCCCCGCAAACCACATACCAAGCCCACACATCACCAAACCACACACCAAGCCCACCAAAGAGCCCAAACACACGCCCAAGGAGACCAATCCCACGCCCAAAGTAAACACATGTTAACAAACCAACACATTAAACACATGTTAAAATAAAAAACAAGTCACATTCCCAAATTAAAAGAATCAAATCAAATCCCATCAATCACTTTCCTAATTAAATTAAATCACTTGCCTAAACTAAATAGAATCAAATCAAATCCCATAGATCATCTTCCTAAACTAAAACAAATCACCTCCCTAATTAAATAGATTTTTCCTTATAACACACTAATTAGAAGATACTCCCCATAATTACACAATTACTTTTCCCTACCCGTATAAGGACAACCTCCACCATTGCCTATAAAAAGAAGCACAAACCCAACTCTTTTGTTTCCCTTAACACCCATACGGCACCAAGAACCCTTCTCCTCTCTTCCATCTTCACGCCTAAAGCCCCCATCACATCCCTCAAAGCAGATAACCCTCACATTCTTCACGGCCACACAGCAAACCCTCACAAACCCTTCACGCAAAAAAGCCCTCACTTCACGCCACTGCACTTCATTCAGCAGCACTCCAAATCACCGCAAAATAGTCCAGTAAACTACCTGCAACACCAGCATAAATTCACACCCAGAACTGCCTGAAACACCACCGAAACAGTCCAATAAACTACCATCCCATTAAAGCAAAACTGTCCAGAAAACCGCAGCCCCAATTACAGTAAAAATGTCCAGAAAACCGCATCCCTCATTACTGTAAAACATAGTCCCGAACTGCAGCCCCATTACCGCACAAACAACCCTCAAATCACTCCCCTAATTACCAAAAATACAGTCCCTAAACACATCTTAAAAAGACCCGAAAACAGCAGCAAATACCGCAGAAACAGTGAATAAATGGCAGCCCAAAACAGCGAGGCAACGAAGGAAAATAACGAACCAGTAAATCGGAAAAGTTGCGGAGCATCAAACCTTCCGACGGCCGTGTAACACACTTCCAAAAGACGACTTAAGAGGTTAGACCTGAGGGCACACTTTTTTATTCATTCTCCTTTATTTTTACTTATTTTCTTATTTTACTTTGCATGAGTATTGTTGATTGGTGTATGATATGACCTTCAGATGAATAGAATATGTGTTCTCTCTTGCGGTATATCGGATGGAAACTCAGACGTAAATTCCGTAGCTGAATCCGAATGGACGGTAATGCGGTTTGTACTTGGGAAACAACTCCACGTGCCACTTGAGAGACACACATATTTTGTTTCATCCGATCTTATGTTTATGCATGATTTAGTCGTTTAGTATGTTATTTATTTTTCTAAGCATGATGTAGTCGTTTAGTATGTTATTTATTTTTTATATATGATTAAGTTGGTTATTTCCGAGCATGATTAGTTATTTCTTTTGCATTAGGAATTTAATTTATGTTTATGTTTAGGTTGTTATTTATTTTTCGCGTTTGATAATTAAATATGTTCATGAGATTATTGTGTTTTATTGTGTGTTTTCCGTTATGACGACTTACTTTTATGCATGCAAACTTAGATATAGGTTTTATTTTCATGCACGTGAACTTAGAAGTAGGTTATTTTTGCGTATAAATGTTGCGTAGACTTGGTTAGATTATTGCACAAATATTTTCATTACAAGTGGCATAAGTAATAGACCATTTCGAACCCAATGGTTTGAGGTCTTCCCTTGCGAGGGGTGAGTGCGGCCTTAAATCATTTTCCTGGTTCACACCGGGTGGCGACTCCATATTATTTCTCCGATTTAGTTCCCCCGTGGGCTACTCCGTACTCCCGATTAGGCCGCGAGCTTGGAACAACGTCACCAATTTCTGTGTCCTATAGTCTGGTGACTCCACTGGGGATAGAGAATCGACCCCGAAATAATGCCTTGTAATGTTTGTGATTTACGCTTTAGTTAACCGTGTCTACAGTGGGTTGAAGAGGTTTAATCAAAGGCAATATTAGGGCTAGGTAATGGTTTGGTGTCTTCCTTCATTCACTACCTTTCTATAAGGAAAAGCTGTGAAGGCACCTAGATAATCATTTACTCGAAGCTTACTGTGATGGACTAATTTGGAGGACTTGTTGTTTATTCATGTCACCAAGGCGATAAGAGCCTAAGAGGCTTGGGTATTTAAGAGAGTTCGCTCCACCCTCCCTCCGGGGAATATTCAATAAGAAATCCATTTGACAGTCATTCATGTATCATCACTCGTTGGCACGTACCTTAGGGTATAAAAAAGGTGCGCTCACTTGGTCGCTCGAACCCTTGAGTGTGGAGTCCTAGTTGTGGGCAATCCTTCGTCGACGAGAGCCTTTGTCTATCCCTGTAAACCTACATATGGACTGTAGTTGTAGGACCAATAGAAACTATTCTATTATGCTTGCGTTTAGGACCGTCATCATTTGGATTCAGTTGGACTTTTTGTCATGAGGTATGGGCTTGTTGGGCCATTTAAACCGGGACGAGTCCGTGCTTTATGGCAATCGGGCCAAAAACTTCTAAAATACCGATGGGCCATTTTGCGTTTAGGCCTCCTATCATTTGAAGTCGTTTAGCCATGTTATTGCAAAAGTGTAAACCTGTTGGGCCTTTTTCAACTGGGACATGTTTGCACCACGCAATAGTATGATTGAATGCTTCGAAATGATAATGGGTCAACCTATATATTCCATGCAACACACGCATACATGCTAACATACGGTTTTAAAAGACACCATAGATACCCGTTGGGTTAGGGAAGAGGGCAGACTCGTCAAAAGGCCGTCAGCAAACATGAGCGAATCAGAGAATGAGGTATCCCGTATGGATCAGCTGGAAACAAGTCTCACTAAGGTTACCGAGCAACTGCAAGCTTTGACTGCCGCTATGGCTAATATGGTCGTGCCCATGCTGAGGGAGGCTCTGAGAATGTGAGGCGTGAGGACCCTCCGAACAGGTTGAATGATGACATCTCTGTCTTCGATGATGATATGGCTGAGTATATCGCGGGAAGGGTAGCCGGGTCTCAGGCTGAATTACAGAAACTCTGAGATCAGGTAGAGTCAGTTACCCGTAAGCTGAAGGGTAAACATGAGGATTTGCTAGACTATGATGCGATGACTTTCGAAGAGCAGCTGCCTTCACAGTTCAGGATGCCCGACATGGCCAAGTTCAATGGGAACGGGGATCCGAGGGTCTATCCCCGACAGTATGTTTCTGTGATAAGTTCAATGGGTCTGTCGAAGCGTCAGGTTCAGAAGATGTTCGGGATGTCGCTTGAATGGGCACCAGTGGTATGGTATCATGACCTGGAGAGGAAGGTCAATGATGATTGGAGGGCACTAGCGGACGCTTTTCTGAAACAGTATGTCACAGATTTGGAGATTGACTTGTCGTTTCGTGACTTGGAGAATACCAAACAGAAGCCATAGGAGAGCTTCAAGGATTATTTGGATCGCTGGAGAAGCCAAATTCTGAAGATGCAAACTCGACCCTCGGAAAAGGATCAGATCAAAATGATCATCAAGGGCACCAAACCCTCTATTTATGGAAAGCTGAGGAGGATGACCTCTATGATTAGGGATTTTCGACAATTGAGGGAGACTGTTATGGACATTGAGGAGGAGGAAGCTGAGAATAAGAAGTTCTATGGCCAGAATAGAAGAACTTTTTGGGGGCCTTCTGAGACCAAGCCCGCTACTGCTGAGATCGCTGCCGTCAGAAACAGGCGATTCTCCAATCTTGGTAGACCTTTGTCAAAAGTGTTTGAAAAGCTGAAGATGCATGGACTCCTAGAACCCTTAGAGCCTAAACCACTTCCAGACCCTATACCACCCAACCTTGACCTAAGCCTATATTGTCACTTCCATCAGAGGAGAGGCCACAAAACTGACAACTGCACCCGCCTTAGACATGAGATCCAGGACCTCATTGACTCCCATAAAATACCCGACCCAGAAAAAGAACAACCTAACACATACAAAAATCCTTTACCCAACTACCACTCTGTTCCACCACCCACCTACATGATCAGCTCCGGCCTACCCGAAACCTTTGTCCTCCAAAATCTCAGCCACCAAACTTCTCGGATAGGAATGAAGGAGGGCAGCAGTGAAGAACATTAGGCTAAAGTAGAAGGCAATGATGTAAACGATGAAGACGTTTTCCCTAGTTTATTTGATTGCAATCCAGCATTTTTAATAATAAAGACATTGATTTTATCTACTTGTTCGAACCTTTTTCTTAATAATAATAAAAAAGTTCATTTCACTTACTTGTCTGAGTCTCTACCTTTCAAGAAGAACAATATAATCATTCAGGAGTTGGTTTCTCAATATGTGATTTTGAAGGGAGAACTATACAAAAAACAAGCGAATGGCATCCAGCTGAAGTGTTTAAGAAAATAAGAAGTTTGAAAGGCAATGGAAGCAGTACTGCCGGTGGAAGTTGAGATACAGTCCATACGGGTATTAGCTGAAGTAGAGTCACCTGAACAAGAATGGGCCTCGCAGAGATTTGATCAGTTGGCATTACTCGATAAGAAAATGATGAAGTTCTTACATCATATGCAATTATATCAGAAGAGATTGGCCCGAGCATTCAACAAAAAAGTGTGTCCTACTAAGATCAGAGAGGGGGATCTGGTACTTAAGTAGTCAAAGCCGTCGATGACGGATCCGAGAGGAAAGTTCAGACCCAACTGGGACGGACCCTACATAGTCCAGAAAGTGTTAGGAAATGGGGCAGTGAGACTGTCGGATTTGGAAGGGAATGAGTTCACCGATCCGATCAACGTGGACAGATTGAAGCTGTATTTTGCCTGAAAAAGAGAAGACCGAGCAATCACCCGAGGAACCGGCAGAAGACCTAACCCAACGGAATAGGAAATTCATTCATGCATGCATGCATACACATAACATATTTTCATTCCTTTTTGTGTTTGTTCTGTTTTGTAATCACATGTTTCAAAGAAGAAGAAGAGAAAGTGGCAAAGACAAGCCAACTGGAAGCAGAAACGGTACAGTGTCATCAGTTTCAGGAATAAATCAGTATCAGTTTCAGGAATAAATCAAAGTCAGTTTCGGGAATGAATCCCAGGGTTGAGGCCCATATCAGTATAAGTTTCGGGAATGGATCCCAGGGGGCGAAGCCCACATTATCAGCGGTTAAAATGAAGAATTATGTGGAGTGAGTGAGTGAAAAAAAATTAAGAGAGAGAGAGAAGTCCTCGATAGTGAAACATATGTCCGGTGATTAAATTATTTACTGTAGGGTAAAACCTTAGAAACGATAAGTGCGAGATGTGCTCTCATCCGGTATTCTGAGTAGTTGATCTCGGCTAGACTTGCGAGCACTTGATTATGGGATCTTAGCAGTAGAAGCCTGAGTAGTTGGTGAAATGACTAGTTGAAGAGATGGCGGATCAGTGAATGAATGTTTGCCTAGATGTCCATCCGGGTTTACTTATGCTACGATATGTGATACGGTTGGAAACGAATAAACAGTCTCTGAAAAGAAAAGGAAAAAATAGACTACCTATAACCGATAAGCATGAAGCTACCCATGGGCAAGTATTATGACCACCATGAGGAGAAATGCTACCTTAAAGGGTAGGCGTGTCGAAAAAAAGAGAAAGAAAGAAAAAAAAAAAGAAAGAAAAGAGTCGTGTTACCATCATCAGTGACTGTCTAATAGAAATAGTTTCATTCTTTTCTATGAATTGAATACCTTCTCTCTTGCTAGTCCTTTCATCAAATGATCAACTAAGTTATCATCAGTTCGTACATGATCCATTCTTACTGTTGGGGTTGGTGCTCAGAGCGCCAATTCCCTGTTGTATTTCCTTGTAAATACTATTGTAAATGTTTTATTATGAATAAAATGAGCAGTTTCTATAATATAATATATATATTCTTATATGGTAAAGACGTAATAGACCTTAGGATGATTAGTCATAATACAGTTGCAAAAGCGTCGCAACTGACATTGAGTTATATCATGACGTTGTCATTCTCAAACTGTTTGTGGTCAAGGTTTACACTACTTGGTCAGTAAAGTAAACCCGTTGAGACCGGTACATGTCATATACTGGAATATATGATTCCGATGGTTTCTCAATGAACAATAAGTCTTGGAGACTCGTATAGACGTGTACGTGTTTATAGCGGATAAACACTGAATGACTCACCAAAGATTCTTAATAGATGGTTCACTAACGTCAATAAGAATCTTCTCGGGTTGAGTAGCATTTGTGATTCTTCGACTTGAGATACCACTGTGGGCACATGAGACATCTCCCACACTTAGATAGACGTCACGTCACCGATCTATTCAGATCAGACCTCTGCATGTTCGTTGGGTGTGGACAGATCCTCATGGTGTCCTGTGTGTGTCGAGATAGGATCTGTCAATTCTGTGTACAGAGTATAGGTAGTCCATATATGATTAGCAATCAGATAAAAACCATGGGCTCATGGTACACTTTAGAAATCAGTTCTAGGTGTTCTTTTAGAGATTGTTAATCGAGACGTCGACGGGATTGTCCCTATAGAGATTTGATGTTTACATCTATATCTCTGGGATAAATTCGGATACCTGTGATGGAGGAATTATATATATGCCATGACCTCGACCTGTATGATTCAACAAGTTTATCTGTGGTCGTCATAATTTACGAGTGGGTAAATTATGGACACGAAATTGGATTCTGTTATGGATATGCCTGAATCTAAAGAGTCTCACTAGTGAAATATACTCGTAGAGAACTAGAGAAACTTTTTATAAATAATACTGATTATTTATAAGTCGTTTAAATGTTAAACAAAAAATAAATACAAAGGGACCTAATAGTCATTTCCTAATTTTTATGTATTTGTATTTAATGATAGATTTTATTAAATACACATTAATTAAATGTCAAATTGTGATTTTTTACATATATCATAAATATATATGTATTTGGATATTTCATATATTTAAATATTTGTATTAAATAATTATTTAATTATTTAATTGTTAAATAATTAAATTAATTAAAAATATAAATATCTTTAGCTTTGATATTTTTAGAAATGCCTTGAGTTGCTTTTGTTGACTTGTTGAATATTCATTAAAGGTGTAATGATCAAAATGCAAGTTGATAAAGCAAATTAAATGAAACAAAAATTAAATATCTAGATATTTTATACTTACAAAATTCGGGCAAGGGCTTTTTTGTGAAGTATATATTATTTTGTTTCATTTTCATTAGGTTAAAAGGTTCATTAGTTACCAAAAACAAACACAAAATGGTTGAGAGAAAAGTTTGAAGACAAAGAAGAAAAACTTGAAATACTTTGATTTTGTAAGTCTTTCTTTAAATCTTTCAACTTAGAAAATGTTTCTAACATGCTTAACTTAAACATGTGTTGCTAGGATGTTGTCTCTACACTTTTAGTTTGTGTTTTAATTGGTTATGAACTTGTTTAAAAGATGTATGGATGTATGGTTATAAAGTGAGCTTCAAATGGTTTCAATGGCTTACTTTTGATTATTTGATAATCATGTTGCCATTCTAGAGTTGCTAAGCCACGCATTGATGACCTAGAATTTTTCTTGAGTTGTTTCATGATGGTGAGACTTGTTTTTTGTGGTAAAGTTTGAATTAAAGTGTTGGATTTAATTGATTTGGTAATATTTATCAATTTGAAGAAATTGTAAAATTAGGGTTCTTAACCCTTTCCAAATTTGGGTATTTTCATATATGTGATGTATTATGGTGTGCATATGATGCATATTAATTTTTGAGTTGATTGAATTTGATCTTGGCATGTTTTGAACATAAAAGGACCAAATTGTAAAAACTGAAAAATATGGGGCTGTTTCGGCAATTAGATAAAATTTGGAGATTTTGTTGCAATCTGATTTTGATGTGTTGGACATGTTGGAAATCATTTTAGAAATGATTTAGAATCATCCAAAATTATATTTGACAATTTTAGGATTAAAATGATTAATTTGTAAATTTATGGGGCAATTCGGTAATTACCAAGAAATTTGATTTCTTGTGTAATTTTTCAGAATTTAATAATTGGGTAATTAAATAAATAAGTTTATTTAATTGATCTAAGAAAAAATTTGAAATTGGAAAATTTTGATTTTCTGCGATTCCGCTGGGTTACCGAATTTTTGTCATAAAACCCCTACACTTTCAGCTCCAGAAGAGAGGTATTCTTTAACTGTACTGTGTATCTGTATTCTCTTACTATTATAATAACAGTTCTAAATATTTATAATAGTCGCGGTACTATCACAACGGATCAATACAACTGGTATCGGTCTCTCCCGTAAAAGGGTATTTAATAGCAAACTTCTTAATCAAGCTGTTTCTTCAGTAGCTGATGCTAGTGTTATCATCTCAGACTCCACAAAATATATTCAATAGTAGTCTTGGAATCGGAAAACCACTGATAATGTAATGTTGAGTTATACAGATATACCTTATTACCTGTGGGGCTATGCGCTCCTTACTGCAGTTCATCTTTTGAACAGAGTTCCTTCCAAAGTTGTACTTACGACTCCATATCAGATATGGACGGGTAGGAAAACGAACCTTAATTATATTAGAATTTGGGGCTTTCTTGCGTACGTCAGAGTGGCGCAGCAGGATAAGCTTTTGCCTCGAGGGCAAAATTTTAGGTTTGTTGGGTATCCTTCCAATACGAAATGATATTTGTTCTATGATTCTGAGCGTCAAAACGTGTTCGTAGCTCGCTTCGCAAAATTTCTAGAAATAGAATTTTTGGAAAAATGAGGTGATCATAGACAAGTTCAACTCGATGAAGTTCAACCTATAACCGATGAACCATATGACGAATATGAGGTTAAAGAATGTGAAGGATCTTCAACGCACACACTTCGTAGGCCGAGTAGGGTCATAAGACCTCCTCAGCGTTTGTCTTTGATACATGACAGAGGTCTTGATATGTTCTCTGTAGAAGAGACTGACCCGAGGACTTACAAAGAAACGATGTTAGACATCGATTCCGTGAAATGGCAGGAAGCCATGAAATCAGAGTTAGACTCAATGCATCAGAATCAAGTCTGAGACTTGGTTCCTCTTCTTGAAGGAATCGTTCTTGTCAGTTGTAAATGGGTTTACAAATGGAAGAGAGGGCCTTATGGAAGTGTTAAAACTTTCAAGGCTCAGCTGATTGCAAAGGGTAACACATAGCGATCAGGTGTCGACTATGATGAAATATTTTCACCAGTAGCAATGTTGAAGTCTATTAGGATTTTATTGGCTATAGCTGCCTACCATAACAATGAGATTTGGCAAATGGATGTCAAAACGGCATTCTTGAATAAATTTCTTGATGAAGAAATCTATATGGAACATCCAGTGGGTTTTGCATCTAGACAAGACTTAGATATGATTTGTAAGCTTAAGAAGTCTATTTATGGACTTAAACAAGCTTCACGGAGTTGGAATCTTCGATTCGATGAGATTATTATATTGTCTGGTTTCCTCAAGAATACAGAAGAATCTTATGTGTATAAAAAAGTCAGTGAGAGTATGGTGGTGTTTTTGGTATTTTATGTGAATGACATCCTGATCAGTGGGAAGGATATCGGGATGATGCAAGGCGTAAAAGATTATCTCTGTAAAAACTTCTCTATGAAAGACCTGGGTGAAACTTCTTATGTCTTGGGCATAAAACTTTATAGAGATTGAGAGAAAAAGCTTATTGGATTATCTCAATCTACGTACATAGATAAGATCTTGCAAAAGGTATAATTTCAGTAACTGTAAGACAGTTAACATACCTTTCTAACATGGTATATGTAAGGGTTTTTATGGGGTATAACCGGGTAACGCAGCGGAACGCGGAAAAATAAATTTTTCCGATTTCAATAATTTTTCTTGCGCAATTAAAATAAACTTATTTATTCTAATTACTCAATACTTAAAAACTAAATTTATTACCCAAAAATCATATTTTCCCTTAATTGTCGTGAGACCCCAAAGGTTTGTATTTTGATCATGTTAGTCCTAATTTATCAAATACAAATTTAAGTGATTTCAAATCACTACCAAAATGTACCAAAATGATTTATACATATCATATACATCAAAATACAACTCACAAAAAAATCCACAAAAAAATTCCAAATTGCCAAATGCACCTTAAACTTTCATTTTTGTGTATTTTGGTCCAAATTTGTTCAAAACAATTATATATGATTTCCAATTAACACCAAATGATTTGTATATCTTATATACATCATTATACAACACATATATGAAAAAGCCCCAATTTTTATTTAGGTTAGGAATCCTAATTTCTCAAATTAATCAAAATAACAAAATTAACCAAATCCAATACTTTAATCTAATCTCTACAATACCAAACAAGTCTCACCACTTTGAAACAACTCAAGAACACTTATAGGTCATCAATGAGTGGCCTAACAACTCTAGAATGACAACAAGATCATCAAATGATCAAAAGTGTACTTATATGCCATTTACAAGCATACTTTAATAAACATACATGCATACATCTTTCAATCATGCTTCCAACCATCATAAAACAAACATAAGAGAGTAGAAAAACTTATGAACAACACATGTTGTAGCCAAGAACAAAATGAACAATATTTCTTCTAATGGAAAGTTGGAAATACTTACTAATTTCCAAGCTTTCTTTGATTTCTTCTTGGTTTCTTCTATTTTTCTCTCAAGTCTCTTTTGTTTATGTTTTCGGAGGCTAAAGCAAGTGAAGCAAAAGAAAAAATGAAACCCTTAAATACATTTAGGGTTTGGCTGAATTTGGCCTTAGAAAAAGAAAAATATATTTTTATTTTTCAAACCAAAAATAAAGAAGTCAAAAGCCATTTAACAACATTTTTCTTTAATGTAAAGTCAAACATTTACACTACTTAATCATTTCCTAACTTTATCATAATGGTAGATATTTATATTTTAATTATTTAATAATTAAATAATTAATTAAATATTAATATCTTAAATATATATGTATTATATTTACTTTAAATAATCAAAATACATATATTAATGATATATGTCAAATATCATAATTTGACAATTAATAAATGTGTATTTAACAAAATCATATATTAAATAAAAATACACATTAATTAGGAAATGACTTTTAGGTCCATATGCATGAATCTTTCGTTTAACCATTAAACAATTTATAAATAATCAATATTGTTCATAAAAGTTGCCATGGTGCTCTACGAGTATATTTCATTAGTGAGACTCTCTAGGTTCAGACATATCTGTCACGAAATCCAATTTCATGTCCATAAACTACCCACCCGTAAATTATGACGAACACGGATAAACTTATTGAACCATACAAGTCGAGGTCATTGCATACGTATAATCCCGCCGACACAGGTATCCGGATTATTCCAGAGATATGGATATAAAGTCAAATCTATATAGATATTATCACGTCGACGTTTTTATTAGCAATCTCTTAATAACACTTAGAACTTGCTTCTATAGTGTACCATGGGCCCATATATTTAACATATTGCTAATTCCATATTTAATACCAATGCTCTATACACAGAGCTGCCGGATTCTATCTTGACACACATGATAACTTGGGGATCAGTCCACACCCAACGAACAGACGGAGGTCTGAACTAAATAGGTCGGTGACGTGACTGCCATCAAAGTGTGGAGGATATCTCACATATCTACACTGGTATCTTAAGTCGAAGAATTATTATGCTACTCAACCCGAGAAGATTCTTATTGACGTTGTTGTAGGATCCATTAAGAATATTCGGTGAGTCATTTAGGGTTTATCCGATATAAATACCTACATGTCTATACGAGTCTCCAAGACTCATGGTTCATTGAGAATATGCCATTGGAATCCAAGATTCCAATATACGACATGTATCGGTCTCAACAGGTTCACTTACTGACCAAGTAATGTAAACCTTGACCAGGAACAGTTAAAGAAATGATACTGTTATGACACAACTCAATGTCTGTTGCGATGCTTTTGTAACTATATCATAACTAATCATTCTAAGGTCAATTACATATTTACCATATATAAAGAGATGTCATATAATAGAAACTGTTTATTTTATTCATAAAAAAAATATTTACATAAGTAGTTACAGGGAAATAAATAAGGAATTGGCTCTCCGAGCACCAACCCTAACAAATTATCCCATTTGTTCTAGTGGCAATATCGATTGTATCTCATACCCATCGACTCCACATGTTTATCAAATGACTTTGGAGGAATGGCCTTGGTAAGCGCGTCTGCTACATTATCTTCACTCGGAACCTTGCACACGATAATGTCCCCTCGCGACACAGTCTCTCGAATGATGTGGTACTTCTATTCCACATGCTTCATCTTCTGATGCACTTTCGGTTCCTTTGCTTGCGCAATGGCTCTATTATTATCACAGTATAACATAATCAGATTCTCAATACTTGGGACAACTCTCAATTCAATGATAAAGTTCTTAACCCACACAGCTTCTTTTTCAGCTTCAGAAGCTGCAATATATTCCGCCTTTGTGGTGGAATCAGCTGTAGACTGAAACTTTTCCAACAAATTACACCTCCGTTAAGGATAAACACGAATCCTGATGTAGACTTTCTATCATCAGGATTCGATTGGAAATCTGAATTTGTATACCTATTAACCTGCAGTTCATTTCCTCCATAAATCAGAAACTTATCCTTAGTACCTTTAAGATACTTTAGGATATGTTTAATGGTCATCCAATGGTCATTACCTGGATTGGACTGATATCTGCTTGTCACACTAACTGCGAAGCTAATATCAAACCTAGTACATAACATGGCATACATGATGCTTCCCAAACACAAAGCATAATGTTGATTAGACATTCTAATCTTCTTATCTTCTGTTTGTGGACATATCTTCTTCGAAAGATGTAGGCCATGTGTGAACGGTATATTTGTTATCTTACAGTTACCAGAGTTGTACCGTTCTAAGATCTTATCTATGTATGTTGATTGGGATAACCCAATAAGCTTCATTTCTCTATCTCTATAGAGTTTTATGCCTAAGACATAAGAAGCTTCACCCAGGTCCTTCATGGAGAAATTCTTACATAGGTAAGCTTTAACCCCCTGTATCATCCCAATATCATTCCCAATGATCAAGATGTCGTCAACATAGAGAACTAAAAATACAACCATACTCTCACGGGCCTTATTATACACACAGGATTCTTCCGAATTCTTGAGAAAACCAGACAATTTGATTATCACATCAAATCAAAGATTCCAACTTTGTGAAGCTTGTTTAAGTCCATAAATGGACTTCTTAAGCTTACATATCATGCCCGAGTTTTCACTGGATACAAAACCCTCCGGTTGTTCCATATAGATTTCTCTATCAAGAAATCCAATTAGAAAAGCCGTTTTGACATCCATCTGTCAAATCTCGTAATCATGGTAAGTATCAATAGACAATAAAGTCCTAATAGACTTTAGCATCGCAACAGGCGAAAAAGTTTCATCATAGTCGACACCAGATCGCTGCGTGTTTTTGGTTGGATCGCTCTAATTAATGTAGGAGCAAAGCGGGGTTTCATCAAATAAACACACAAATTTGCACACCCATAAATATTAATGTAAATAAAAGTAAATTAAATTAAGAAGTACAAGATGCGGTAACGAAAACTATACTAAACAAAGATAAGCGGGAAAAATGTCAATAAATAAATAGCAAACAAAAAAGGGTTAATCACGCATATATGAATATTTCCCGAGTGGTACGTGGAGTTGTATCCCAAGTACAGACCGCACTACCGTCCATTCGGATTCGGCTACGGAGTTTACGTCTGGGTTTCCATCCGATCTACCGCAAGGGATAATAACATGCATAATCATCAATGCAATGTAAACGGACATAAAAAAAGGGCGAAATAATAAAATAACAATAAAAGTAAATAGACAAAAAACTAAATAGCAAAATAAATGAGAAATAATAAAATAACGATGAAGGTGAATAATAAATAAAAAGATAAATAACGGAATGCCAAAGAAAGAAAAATGTGACCATAAATTTTGTCGTCTTTAATGTAGGACTTCGCATACCCGGCTGGATGTATTTCACGTCAATCCAAGCGTGCATCGTCCATAACTATAAAATAAATATGATAAAGGGTGCCCTCAGGTCGTACCTTTTAAGTTGCTTTCTTGGAAGTAAGTTAGGCCGTTGCCGGAAGGATCGCTGGCTCACTATTTCTGCTTACTGTTTTACTATTTTCTGGTTATTGTTTTTGCTGTTTTTTGGTTGCTGTTTTTGTTGTTTCACTGGTTGCTATTTTTGCTGTTTTCTGGTTGCTATTTTTGGTTATTTTGGCTGCTATTTTTGGTTATTTTGGCTGCTATTTTTTGGTTGTTTTGGCTGCTATTTTTGCTATTTTTGGGCTGCTGTTTTTTTCTAATTTTGGGCTGCTGTTTTTGGTGTTTTGGCTGGTTTTTTTGGGCTATTTTTGGTGATTTTGTCTGCTGTTTTGGCTGGTTTTTGGGGATGTTTTTGGTGATTTTATGTTGTTGTTTTGGCTGATTTTTTGGGCTATTTTTTGTGTTTGTTTTTCGGTAATGGGCTAGTGGTTTTGGTTCGGTGGTTGGCTGTTTGCCTCTCGGTATTTTGCTAATTTTCATGGTGATCCTAGGCCTTTTTTGTTTGTGAGTTGTCGTGAAAGAAGAAAGAGGTCAATGGTTTTTTTTGTGAAGTGACGTCCAAGCCTCCTCTCAAGTTTGGTGATTGCTCCTTTTTATAATGACAATGGATCTCCAAATCATGGAAATAAATCACATTGATTTGGGGGAATATATTATTTTGGGATGCAATCTCTTGTTAAATTGGATTGGATCCCCAAAATCTCACTAAATTGGAAAGTGATTTGCATGAGATTTCATATCTTTGTTAAATTGGAAAGTGTTGATGAGGGGATTTGAGCATGTGTTTTGCATGGGATTTCAAATCTTTGTTAAATTGGAAAGTGATTTGAGGGGATTTGCACATGTGAATTGCATGGGATTTTATTTATTTGGGGTAGATTTGGGCGTGTATGGGAGATTTTGGGCGTGTGCATGGGCCTTGGGCATGTATGGGCTTTGTGTGGTGTTTGGCGTGGGCATGGATTGTATAGGCTTTCATGGGTTGCAGGGGTTTTAGGTCGAGGCTAAGGTTTAAAATAGAAACTGACTGAGCGAATCCGAGGCTAGCTAGTGAGTCTGAATCCAATGAGGTGCTAATTTAGGAGTTTTTCCTTCCGGCATTTGTTTCCCGCGACTTCCGTAACTTTTCAGGTAGTGCCTCCATACGAGACTCATCATTGGGCTCATGCAAAAATGTAGTGTCTACAATTAAGATTTGATTTCCTACCGGTCTATATCTCATACGGAGTCATAGGAACAGCTTTAGAATGAATCTTATTCAAAAGATGAGCGGCGGTTAAAAGAGCATAACCTCATAAGTAATATGGAAAATCTTTAAACTCAACATAGATCGGACCATATCCAATAATGTCTGATTTCTACTTTCTAACACTTCATTATGTTGTGGAGTACTATGAGGAATATATTGAGTGAGAATCTCATTCTCTTTTAAATGATTAGTGAACTCACCACTCATATATTTACCGTCTCGATCCGATCGAAGACATTTAAAATATTGACCAGTTTATTTTTCTACTTCATTTCGGAATTCTTTGAAATTTTCAAAGATGTTCCATTTATGTTTCATCAGATAAACATAACCGTACTGTGACACATCATCGGTAAAGGTAATAAAGTATGACAAATCATTGTGAGCGGTCTAACTCATCGAACCACATACATCAGAATGTACGAGTTCCAATAAGTCAGTGGCTCGGTATCCCACACCAGAAAATGAGGCTTTGGTCATTTTACCTTGAATGCAAGAATCACACGTTGGATATGGTTCAAATGGAGATCCTGAATCAAATCATTCCTAACCAACTGGGTTAGGCGTTTCACGCATATATGACCTAACCTCAGATGCCAAAGTTCAGTTTTATTTATTTCAGATAGTTTTCGTTTATCAATTCCAATATTCAAGATATCTCAAGAAGTGTGCAAAATATAATGACCATGCTCGTTTGGATAAACAATGATCTGAATATTATTTCTATCACATAAATATAAGGAACAGTTCTTAATATTTACATGATATCTCTTTGTATCTAATACAAAAAGTGATATAATATTTGCTATGCATCTCGATACAACATAGCAGTCATGCAGCAAAAGTCTCCCACTAGGAAATGGAATCTCGCATAAGCCCACTGCAATCGCATCCAAAGAGTCACCACTCCTAAATCGCAACTGCATCTCTCAAGATTTTAGCCGTCTACTTTCATTCAGCACTTGCAACGAATTGAAAATTTGAACAGGACAAGCAGAATCTAAAATCCAACTAGATATGACAATTTCACAAGCTAAAGAGATATCAATAACAGGAAAAATAAAAGTATCTAATGTTGATGCTCTTTCCTTCTTAATCTGGACAAGGTAGTCATGGCAGTTCCTCTTCCAGTTCCTGACCTTCTGGAAGTGGTGGCACTTGTCTTCATAAGCTCTACTGGGCTTCACTATCTTAGCCTGCGGAGGAACATTGAAACCCTTCTTCTTCTTTTTCCATTCCACTTCTTCCCTTTCGACTTGGAGTGTGAAGAAGCAGAAAGTGAAGGGTGTTTCAGAAGGCAAGTCGGCACTCCCTTCCTCAAATCCTCCTCCGTAATGAGAAGCATCATATGCAACTCATGGTAAATGCAGTGAATCCATTTAATGTTGAAGTACATTATAAATTGGCGATACGGCGCTGGAGCGAACAAGAATGACACTTCATCCCAGAGTATCATTAAGAGGGAAATCAATGCGCCTTAATTGCTTGATCAGATCGATCAAATGAAGCACATGTGTGCTCACAGCTTGTCCCTCATCGAGTTTTAAATAGAACAATTTCATCACATCTCTATGAACCAAGACATGTTCTTGATTCATGAATGATTCTCGGAGTTGTGTCATCATGTTATATGCATCATACATCTCAAAATATTGCCTCTTCAGTTTCGAAACCAGCGAACTTAGAATATATGATTTAATTGTTAAATCATCATATTTCCATTTCCGGAAATTCTCAATCTCTTCTGGTGATGCATCTTCAGATATAGCAAGGGGTAATGGACCCTCCAATACATATCTCATCTTTTCGGATCTGAGGACGATCCTCAAATCCATATCCCAGTCAACAAAGTTCTTTGCACCTTTAAGCTTATTCGTATCCAACATACGAACAAAAGGGTTGTTTGAAGAATCCGGTATCGTAAATCTATCACATAGATAGCGAAAAACGGTTAGCAGACGAAACAATTTCATATAATATTAAAAACATTAAATAGATCATGGATTTTTAATCTAAAAATATCACACCCACTATTTCATACCAAACTGTAATTGATGAGTGGTAAATATATCACTATTTCCCACTCATTTGACCTAATATTTTGTATAGTTTCTTGAGTTTTGTGAATATTTTGATGTGTTTTGTGTTATTTTGTAGATAAATAAAGTTTCAGGACATTCTGGAGGTGATTTGGGGCCAAAACAGTGAAAAACAGACAAAATGGCATTTTGTTCATTGGGCGCATCGCGACGTGCAGGCTGCGTCGCGACGCCTAACATGCGCCGCACCATGCTAATGTGCACCGGGGACACATGTCAGAATCTGAGAAGTTTGACTTTGCTAACGTGCGCCGGACTTTGCTAACGTGCGTCGTGCCACGTGTCACCATCACAGCCGATCTGCTAACGTGCGTCGTGCCACGTGTCATCATCCTATGGTGCCGACAATCACCATTGCCACATGTCGACAAGCATCATCCACGTCAGCAGAAGACCGAGTCAACCTGCCACGTGTCAGCCACGTCATCATCAGCCAATCACAGTGTGCCACGTGTCGTAATTCTATGGTGCCGACAATTACTTTCACCACGTGTCGCCACGTCAGTGCCATGTCAGCTCAATTATTGACTCAATTATCCGAATTGACACGTGGCAGATAAGAATCTGAAATGGACCAATCAGAACCTGCCACGTCAGCGCATCGCGACGCAAGAAGAAACATGCGCGTCGCGACGCGTGGCACTTATGGACGCCTATAAATAGAGCTCGAAATTTCAGTTTCAGATGTACCTTCCTCTCTGAATTCTCTGATTTAAATAAGGAGTTTTCTATCTAGTTTCTTTTAAATTTCAGTTTTTTAATTAATTTTAATTACGTTCTGTAATAGTAGTAATTACGTTTTTTACTTTTACAGTTTTTACTATTCAACATGAGGAGGAAACTTCCCCCTGCTAGGGTGAAAGGAACTTCTTTTACTATTGCTATTTAGATTAATCTCCCTTAAATATAATATATTCACTATTTAAAATTTGACTTAATGAGGATACCGATATATTGGCCGTTGGTAATTCATTTTAAACTGGTTTAAACCTGACTAAGCAAGGATACCGCCAGATTGGTCGGTTGGTAATTAAACTTTCTTACCGCCTATATGGCAGGTTTATGGACAAATTTTGATACCGTCTATATGGCTGGTCGGACTTAATTTGACTTAATCAGGTTACCGCCTATATAGCTGGTTGGTAAAATAATCACAAGTTTATATATTATATTAAGGGAGATATATAAATTAGTAGTAGTAAAAGTTGATCCTTTTACCTTAGCATTTTATTGTAATTTACTTTTCAGTTTTTACTTTACCGCAATTACTTTTCAGCATTTTTACTTTATGTCTTTTACTTTTAAGTTTTTACTAGCCCTAATTATGTGTCGTAACTAAATTAGTTATCTGGGGTTGTGATGACTTCTAATATCACCGATTTATAAGAGGTTATTTTATAGTTTGGGTAATTTAAAGGTTTACTTATTAAGTCTTAAGTTTAATGTGTCTTGTTAATTGGCCACTAATAAGATTGATCTGGTAAATCTAAAATAAACTTGACAAAGGAATTTTAGATTTCAGCCTTAGACTTAATAGCCCACGATCTTCCTTGAGGATAAATAACCCTTTAATAGATTTCCTTACAGGATAGACATATACATGTCGGGCGGGGTAGCCATAATTGGAACTTAAACTTAATGAATCCAGATAATTTGGTTGACATAGACATATGGTTCAATTGGGTTAAACTGGGTATTTGTGTCTGACCATCGACAGAGGATTTGGCATAATTTCGTGTTCCAGGTTAGTAAACCGATTATTACACAAACATGAAATAATCACTTCATCTTTTAAAAGATATTAGAAAGATTCACAACCCTAGATAGTTTCCTAATATTGAATTTTCATAAACAACTTTCGGGCAATTTTATTTACTTGTTTTTAAATTTAAAATCATCACCATTTCAAATCAATCAATCAACCTGTTAGATACTAGTAATCATTTGACCTCATAAAATTAATAGATTAGGTATTAAGTCCTCGTGGGATCGATACTTTTTATACTACTTGAACGATACGTGAGCTTGCGTTATACGCGTGTGATTACGCACCGGTCAGTAATCCCCAAACAGAATACATAACATGCAATAATCAAATTAAATACAATAGTGAAAAGTGGACCCCATGAATATATTTCAGCTCACAACTTTGGCACGTTCTCGTTTACGTATATTCATTAGGTAGACAACTCATTGTCAATCACTCACTAGTGACTCATGGATTCCGGTCCTGATCATTTCTCGTGGTGACAGCTTTGGCACATTCACAAGGAGGCGTACCAAGGTTAAACTTGTCAATGATAAATTCAAGATACTTGCGTAACCCTGACAGCTTTGGCACGTTCAGGATTATGCTTTCGCTTGAATTTACCTAATATTATATATTTATCCGATATAAATAAATTTCTATCGGCTATATCCTCACAGCTTTGACACGTTCTCGGATATAGTCGTAGAATATTTATCCATAACCATATTGACAAGACGGACCAAGAAACTTATATCAAAATACATATTAATTATAAAACCTAATTTCAAATAAGGATTTTCCGCAAAAGACGTTATTCACTTTATTTAATCAAATTAAATATACACATGCATGCATAAGTAAATATTAGATTAAACATTAAATTTAAAGGCATAATCATGTCATGTGTTCAAAATAAGACTCGCTCTGATACCATTTTGTAAGGGTTTTTAGGGGGTATAACCGGGTAACGTCGTAGAAAAATAATTTTTTTCTGATTTCAATAATTTTTCTTGGGCAATTAAAATAAATTTATTTATTCTAATTACTCAATACTTAAAAACTAAATTTTTTACCCTAAAATCAAAATTTTCCCTTAATTATCGTGAGACCCCAAAGGTTTGTATTTTGATCATTTTAGTCCTAATTTGTCAAATATAAATCTAAGTGATTTCAAATCACTTCCAAAATGATTTATACATATCATAAACATCAAAATACAACTCACAACAAAAATCCACAAAAAAAACTCCAAATTGTCGAATGCACCTTAAACTTTCATTTTTTTGTATTTTGGTCCAAATTTGTTCAAAACAACTTTAAATGATTTCCAATCAATACCAAATGATTTTTATATCTTATATACATCATTATACAACATATATATGAAAATTCCCAATTTTAGTTTAGGTTAAGAACCCTAATTTCTCAAATTAACCAAAATTAACCAAATCCAATACTTTAATCTAATATCTACAACACCAAACAAGTCTCCCCACTTTGAAACAACTCAAGAAAAATTCTAGGTCATCAATGAGTGGCCTAACAACTATAGAATGGCAACAAGATCATCAAATGATCAAAAGTGTACTTATACGCCATTTATAAGCATACTTTAATAGACATACATGCATACATCTTTCATTCATGCTTCCAACCATCATAACACAAATATAAAAGAGTAGAAAAACTTATGAGCAACACATGTTGTAGCCAAGAATAAAAGGAATAATTTTCCTTCTAATGGAAAATTTGAAATACTTACTAATTTTCAAGTTTTCTTTAATTTCTTCTTGGTTTCTTCTCTTTTTCTCTCAAGTCTCATTTGTTTATTTTTTTGGAGGCTAAAAAAAGTGAAGCAAAAGGAAAAATGAAAATCTTAAATACATTTAGCGTTTGGCCGAATTTGACCGTAGAAAAAGAAAAATATTATTTTTATTTTTAAAACTAAAAATAAAGAAGTCAAAAGCCATTTGACAACCTTTTTTCTTTAATGTAAAGTTAAACATTTAAACTACTTAATCATTTCTTAAATTTATCATAATGATAGATATTTATATTTTAATTATTTAACAATTAAATAATTAAATAAATACTAATGTATTATATTTACTTTAAATAATCCAAATATATATATTAATGATATATGTCAAATATCATAATTTGACAATTAATTAACGTGTATTTAACAAAATCATACATTAAATACTAATACACATTAATTAGGAAATGACTTTTAGGTCCCTATGCATGTATCTTTCGTTTAACCGTTAAACGATTTATAAATAATCAATATTATTCATAAAAATTGCCCTAGTGCTTTACGAGTATATTTCATTAGTGAGACTCTCTAGGTTCAGGTATATCCATCATGAAATCCAATTTCGTGTCCATAATCTACCTATCCATAAATTATGACGAACACAGATAAACTCACTGAACCATACAGGTCGAGGTCATTACATACGTATAATCCCTCCTACACAGTTATCTAGATTATTCCAGAGATATAAATATAAAAGTCAAATCTCTATAAATATAATCACGTTGACGTTTCTATTAGCAATCTCTTAATAACATTTAGAACCCGCTACTACAGTGTACCACGGGCCCATGAATTTAACAGATTGCTAATTCCATATTTATATTTTATGTTCTATACACAGAGCTGACAGATTCTATCTTGACACATAGGATATCCTGAGGATCAGTCCACACCCAACGAACAGGCAGAGGTCTGACTTAAATAGGTCAGTGACGTGACTTCCATCAAAGTGTGGAGGATATCTCATATATCCACAGTGGTATCTCAAGTCAAAGAATCAGTATGCTACTCAACCCCAAGAATATTCTTATTGATGTTGGTGTAGCATCCATTAAGAATCTTCGGTGAGTTGTTCAGGGTTTATCTGATATAAACACCTACATATCTATACGAGTCTCTAAGACTCATGGTTCATTGAAAATCTACCATGGTCTCAAC
>SKCR01004569.1:0-26438 GCA_019454045.1 Zanthoxylum bungeanum | reverse complement strand
GTTATAGAAACCATATATTTGGCGATAATGATCAAGTGATTGAATTTAGGGCCACCAGACACATAAGTGGCGACGAGAACTCTTTTATTATTTTTTATTTTTTGTATACTCTAGTGGAGGAAATAGATGAAGTAATTTACTTTTGTGATTCTCGATCTACACCCTTTTAGGGAATGGTCAAATTCTTCTCAAATTTAAGCTGAACTTCTCAGTTTAGTTTTTAGCGACTTTAGTGATTTAAAATAAATTATGACCAAAGAAAAGAAAATGTACTATGATTAATCAAGGTATATAAAGTTATATATTTTGAGGAATAAAAATGAAGCTGATGAAAAATTCACTTAATAAGAAGATCAAAAGATTGAGTATTGATAGAAGAGATGAAAATATGAGTAGAGTATGTTAAATAATAAATACTATTATTCACTGAGTTGATAATAAATGTCATATTAATATGTTTTAGGGAACCGCTGAATTTGTGGGAAAGCTATTTGATTAGCTTGCCAAATTCAAAATAAAATAACCTATAAGAGAATAAGAAAGACACTATTAGTTAGGGATAGGCTACAAGCCTAACTTTTCATATCTCAAAGTATGAGGATGTCTAGTAAATATTTTTAAACCTGAATATAAAAGAATGAGAGTAGGACTTAATACAATTGATTGTATGTTTATAGGGTATGTTCAGAACAATGCTACTTATAAATTCTTGATACTTAAAGGCATTCAAGAATACTAAGTTTTTTCAGTCTATTTTTCTCAGAAATGAGTCAACTGATGATATTTCTAAAGGTTCAGAGATAGAACAATGGAAGAGTAAAAGAATGATGAAAATCACTAATTTTAGTGATGATTTTTATGTTTTTCTTGTTGAGAATCATCATTGGACTTTCATTGAAACTATTACTTCTGGTGATGCACCTTTGTGGAGGGAGGCGATTAACAATGAGATAAATTCCATCATGAACAATCATGCATGAGAAATAGTTGACTTGCTTCTAGATACAAAACCTATTGGGTGTAAATGAGTTTTCATAAAAAAAAATTAGAAGGTGCGGGTTCGATTGATAAATACAAGGCAAGAATAGTTGCCAAAGATATCTCACATAGATTATTTTGATACTTATATTCATTTGACGCTGATTGCATATATATTAGAGTTTTATTGCATTAGTTGCAATTAATAATCTATATTTTCATAAAATGGATATCAAAAATATATTTTTGAATGAAGATTTAGATGAAGAAATATACTCAAGACAATCATAGAGTTGTGTGGTTTTCAGGTATCGAGTATAAACTATGTAAATTGGTCAAGTCTTTATATGGCTTAAAACGATCACCAAAATAATGACATGAGAAATTTGATCAAGTATTAGAATCCAATGGATATATGTGTTGAAAACAGCTACAACAAGCTGTAAACACAGCTGCAGAAGGTCCAAAGGCAGAAGAAACAAAGCCACCGAAAGCAAGTTGAAAGTTTTGGCAAAGTTGGCAGTGTGTGTGCAAGCTGTGTGTGAGTTGTGTGCAAGTTGGCAAACCGCGTGACACTGTTCACGCGGTTTGATCACTATAAAAAGAGCCTCAGACCATTGTTATCATGATCCCTAAATGTGTGAAAGTGTAGTGAGAGTGATTGGTGAGAGTTTTTTGTAAAGCTTGTATTGGAAGCTTTGTAATTCTTTTGTGGGTATATAAAAGAAGAGTTTTCTCTCAAATTATCCTCTATTATTGTGTGTTTAATCACAACAAGTGGTATCAGAGCTACGGTTCCACGGAGGGATCCCGAAATTCCGAAACGAAGCTTCGGTTCGGAAAGTCGGTTCCGACGAAAGTTGTCAAAAATCGATTTTGAGCATACCATCAGACTTTTCACGTCGAGACGAGCACGGTGGTATTTTCCGGCGATCGAACGGAGGTCCCAGCTGCCCGCACGCGCCAGGCAGAGAGAAGCCCACGCGCCCGACGCGCAATCCACGCGCCAGCTTGAGGTTGAAGACGACGCCACGTCAGCCGCCACGTGTCGCCCAGTCAGCGCCACATCAGCGCACAGTCAGCAGTCCAGTCAGCGCCACGTCAGCACGTGCCACGTCAGCGTGCCTGGTAAATTTCAGATAGGTCCCTTAACTTTCTGGAAATTACAATTTAGCCCCTATACTTTCAGAAATTTTCAATTTAGTCCCTGAACTTTTTGGAAATTGCAATATAGTCCCTGAACTTTTCCGTAATTGCACTTTGGCCCCTGAACTTTCGGAAATTGCACTGTGACCCCTGTAATTTCTGAAATTTGCAAATTGGTCCCTGTGTCGGATTTTGACAAACGAAGTGTCATTTCCACCATTTTCGACCATTCCGGACGCAACGGTGAGGTCCGTTTTTTGAAATTCTGCTTAGAATTTTTATGATGGAGGGGAGCAACGGAAAAATGATTTTGTTAACCAGTACAAACTATTTCACATGGAGAGGAAGGATGAAAGACCTTCTGTATGTGAAGGACTATGATGGATCGGTGTTTCTGGAGCAGAAACCAGAAGGAATGACCGATGGAAAGTGGGCTAATCTTCACCAGAAAACATGCAGTACTATTCGTCAGTGGATCGACGATAGTATCGTCAACCATGTCAGTGAAGAGAAAAATGCACGTGTCTTATGGAGAAAGCTGGAGGAGCTTTTTCGAGCAAAGACTGGAAACAACAAGCTGTACTACATCAAGAAGATGATGGGGTTGAAATACCAGGAAGGTACAGCTGTGGCGGACCATATCAACGATTTCCTCGGAACCATGAAGGAATTGTCTGGATTGGGCATAGACTTCGGTGATGAGGTAAATGGCTTAATACTCTTAATACGTTACCAGAATCTTGGGAAACGTTCAGATCTACGGTGATCAATTCAGCCGCAGATGGGAAAGTCACTATGGAGATGGCAAAGACCAGGATCTTCGAGGAAGAAAAGAGGACGAGAATGCAGGAGTCAGCATCAGCCTCAACCTCAGAAGCTCTAGTGACAGAAAAGAACACCAGAAGGGGGGAGTAAAAGCCGAGGCCCAGGGAGATCAGACAAGAACCGAGGGAAATCAAGAACGAGGGATATTGAGTGCTATCACTGCAAGAAGAAAGGCCATATGAAGAGGGACTGTTACAAACTGAAGAACGAGCAGTCCAGGAGAGATGGCGACTCTAATCAAGAAAGAGTTGCCACTACCACCGAAAAGACCTCCAAAGAATTTCATATAATATATGAAGAAGATGTTGTGAATCTTGCCAGCCACGAGACCAGTTGGGTGATAGATAGTGGCGCATCCATACACGCCACATCTCGCAGAGACTTCTTTTCATCTTACACACCAGGGGACTACGGTGCTGTAAGGATGGGGAATGACGGACAGTCCAAAGCCGTCGGTATTGGAGACATCTGCCTTGAAACAGAGAACGGGACAAGGCTAGTGTTGAAGGGAGTCAAGCACATCCCAGATATCCGGTTAAACCTGATCTCAACAGGCAAGCTGGATGATGAAGGTTTCTGCAGCACCTTTAGTGACGGATGCTGGAAGCTCACTAAAGGATCAATGGTCGTGGCACGAGGTAAGAAAGATTCAACTTTGTATTTGATGCATGCTAAGCTTTCAAATAGTAGCATAAATACAGTCAACAGTAATGAGGCAGCCGAGCTATGGCATAAAAAGCTCGGTCACATGAGCCAAACAGGGATGGAGATACTACGCAGGCGGAATGTTCTTCCGGAATTGAAGAACTCACACTTACGGAAGTGTGAACACTGCATGGCTGGAAAGCAGAACAGAGTATCCTTCCAGAGCTCCCCGCCTCAACGGAAACCGGAGGTACTAGATCTCATACATTCAGATGTATGCGGTCCGATGCAGACACGAACACTTGGTGGGTCACTGTATTTTGTGACATTTATTGATGATCATTCAAGGAAGATCTGGGCATACACCTTGAAGAGAAAAGACCAAGTGCTTGGAGTGTTCAAGGAGTTTCATGCTTTGGTGGAGAGAGAAACCGGCAAGAAACTGAAGTGCATCAGAACAGACAATGGTGGAGAATACAGAGGTCCGTTTGATCAGTACTGCAAGACGCAAGGAATCAGACATCAAACGACACCTCCGAAGACACCTCAGCTGAATGGCCTAGCTGAGAGGATGAACAGAACCTTGTGCGAGAGGATCAGAAGCTTGCTGTCACAAGCCAAGCTGCCGAAGACATTCTGGGGGGAGGCACTCATCACAGCAGTACATGTTTTGAACATGTCCCCAGCGGTCGCACTGAAAGGTAATGTTCCTAACCAAGCTTGGACAGGTAAAGAAGTGTCATACGAACACTTGCATGTCTTTGGGTGCAAAGCTTTTGTACACATCCCAAAGGACGAGAGATCCAAGCTTGATGCAAAGACGCGACAATGTGTCTTTATTGGCTATGGTCAGGATGATTTCGGCTACAAACTGTATGATCCTGTGGAGAAGAAGATCGTCAGGAGCCGAGATGTTGTCTTTGTTGAAGACCAGACCATAGAAGATATCCGGAAAGGAATGAAGACAATGCCCCAGCAATACAGAAATGTGAATCCAGAACCTCATACACCGGTGCCAGTACGAGTTGAAGATGAGGTTCCCAGACATGAGGGTACAGGTGATGAAGCTCCCAGAGATGATGATCATGATCAACCACCAGTACCAGAAGCTACACCAACAGTTCCACAGAGAAGGTCTGACAGAGAGAGGCGACCTTCAACCAAATACTCTGCATATGAGTATGTGCTGCTTACTGACGGGGGAGAACCCGAGAGCTACCAGGAGGCTGTGGAAACAGAGGACAGAGAAAAGTGGGAGGAAGCCATGCAAGATGAGATGAAATCTTTGCATGACAATCACACTTTTGAGTTGGTGAAATTGCCAAGAGGCAAACGGGCTTTGAAGAACAAATGGGTGTACAGGGTGAAGCAACAAGAGCACACTACTTCACAACCCCGGTACAAAGCCAGACTAGTTGTCAAGGGATTCAATCAGAGGAAAGGCATTGACTTCGATGAAATCTTCTCTCCAGTTGTGAAGATGTCATCCATCAGAGTGGTACTCTCAGCTTAGCAGCAAGCCTCGACCTGGAAGTTGAGCAGATGGATGTCAAGACCGCATTTCTTCACGGAGATCTGGAAGAAGAAATTTACATGGAGCAACCAGAAGGCTTCAGAGTCAGCGGAAAGAGGACTATGTGTGCAGACTCAGGAAAAGCCTCTACGGTTTGAAACAGGCACCGAGACAGTGGTACGTGAAGTTTGAGTCAGTTATGGGGGAGCAGGGATACAAGAAGACCACTTCAGACCATTGTGTTTTCGTTCAGAAGTTTTCTGACGATGACTTTATCATCTTACTGTTATATGTAGATGATATGTTGATAGTTGGCAGGAATCAATCGAGGATTGATAATTTGAAGCAGCAACTGAGTAAGTCTTTTGAGATGAAAGACTTGGGGCCAGCTAAACAGATTCTTGGCATCAGGATCGGTCGTGATCGGAAAGCCAGGAAGTTATACTTGTCACAGGAGGAGTACATCGAGAAGGTACTTCAGAGATTCCAGATGGACAAGGCTAAAGCGGTTAGCACTCCTCTTGCTACCCACTTTAGATTGAGTACACAACAGAGTCCCTCTACTGAGACAGAGAAGGAGGAAATGAAACAGGTTCCATACACCTCAGCAGTGGGAAGTCTTATGTATGCCATGGTGTGCACGAGGCCAGACTTAGCACACGCAGTTGGATTGGTCAGCCGGTTTATGTCAAACCCAGGACGGGAACACTGGAATGCGATCAAATGGATCATGCGGTATCTACGAGGCACTTCCAAGATGAGATTATGTTTTGGAAGCAGCGACAAACCAGTGTTGATGGGCTACACCGATTCAGATATGGCAGGAGATGTGGATACCCGAAAGTCTACTTCGGGGTATCTGATTACTCTCTCAGGAGGAGCTGTGGCATGGCAGTCTAGGTTGCAGAGATGTGTTGCACTTTCTACAACAGAGGCAGAATTCATTGCAGCTACAGAAGCTTGCAAGGAATTGCTGTGGATGAAGACATTCGTCCAGGAATTGGGTTTCAAGCAGGAGAAGTACATTTTGTACTGCGATAGCCAGAGCGCTATCTATCTCGGTAAAAATTCCACATTTCATTCGAGGTCAAAACATATCGATGTGAGGTATCACTGGATACGGGACGTCCTGAGCTCAAGGCTGTTAGAACTCAGGAAAATTCACACCGACGACAACGGTGCCGATATGTTCACGAAGGTTTTACCGAATGAGAAGCTTGAAATCTGTCGTGCCATAGCCGGGATGACAAAACTCTCCACATACTCAGAGTGGGGAGATTCAGAGAACTACGATTGGCTTGATCCCAACTCAGGGTACGTAGGCAGTCATACAGATGCAGCCAGGGGAGGATCTTTTGAGGATCCGGTTTGGATGATTGATGGTCGGCTCAGATTTTGGGGAAATCTTCACCGAGGGGGAGATTTGTTGAAAACAGCTACAACAAGCTTAAACACAGCTGCAGAAGGTCAAAGGCAGAAGAACAAAGCCACCGAAAGCAAGTTGAAAGTTTTGGCAAAGTTGGCAGTGTGTGTGCAAGCTGTGTGTGAGTTGTGTGCAAGTTGGAAACCGCGTGACACTGTTCACGCGGTTTGATCAACTATAAAAAGAGCCTCAACCATTGTTATCATGATCCCTAAATGTGTGAAAGTGTAGTGAGAGTGATTGGTGAGAGTTTTTTGTAAAGCTTGTATTGGAAGCTTTGTAATTCTTTTGTGGGTATATAAAAGAAGAGTTTTCTCTCAAATTATCCTCTATTATTGTGTGTTTAATCACAACAATATGAATAATGACTCACATAAATATATCTCTTTTAAGTCCATTGATATTGATACTTATGTCATCATATGTCTATATATTGATAATATGCTCATTATGAGTTCTAGTTTGGAAATGAAAAATAAGACCAATAGAATGCTTGCTTTAAATTTCGATATGAAGGATATGAGAGAAACAAATATTATTTTAGGCATCAAGATCACTAAAACTGTTGATGGTTCCATATTAGGGAATTAACAAAACTAGCCAAAAATCTTTTGTCATTTTGCAAAAATAGGTCACAACGTTTTGCCAAAATAACCAATTTCTCTTACCCCCGAAGTAATTTTTTTTTAATTTAATACTTCGGATATCTGAAGTAATTTCCTTTATATATTACTTTTTTAAAATTTTTTTTAATTATATATATAATATTTCCTTTAAAATAATTTCCTTTTATATATATTAAGAAAATAAATTTTATTTATTTATGATTTATTTTTTGGACTAATTTGGCTCAATTATTATTATTATTTTTTTCTTTTGAAACTTATACGTAAAAAAGAATATATATATATATATATATATATATATATATATATATATATATAATTATATTTCATCAAAATTAATGTAAGCCAATAAATCATGAGACATAATATATCTCTTAGTTAACATCTTCCTCATAAATTTTAACGATTCATCTATTAACCGCTTCATTCCTTTCTACTGATCCTTCATTCTCTTATGTCGCTCCTTGATCATTGTCTGACCCTCTTTCATTCTCTATTGTCGCTCATCGATCCTCTTCTTAGCCTCATCTATCGCAATCATGCAGTCACGTAACAAAATAATTAATAGATCACCTGATGCGGGATGACAAGAGTGAGATGTGTCAGTGCGAGATGTACCAGCGCGAGATGAGCCAGCGCCATCAGAGTCTACTAGAGGATGACCAGTGCCATCAGAGCCTACTAGAGGATCAAGATCAACATGATAAATCTATGATGGCTGGTTCTACGTAGAACGTCGACCTACCAAATAGATAAATAAATAAAATTAAATACTCGAATCACTATCAATTTTTATCAGTAAAAAAATATCATATTTCGATACCTGTCATGAAAAAATTGTTTGATTCTTTACAATAGAGGCTCATCCGTCGTAGAAATCCTTGATTAATGACAGCTGGATGCTTAAAGGAGGCCACCTCGTCATCCAAATTCAGTTGGAAATACTGCATGAGCCGGTGATGACTATGCCTGGAGAATGTCCATATCCTTCAATATCCTATATATCAACTATATATAGCCCAACAATAGGTCGTGTAATCCAGACATTCTGGTATCGTGCATATGTCTCATTGTCCGGGCAGTAATAAGGAACAACACCAGCCATAACTTCGGAGGCAAGTTTAAAATTAAGAGAAAAATTAGGAGAAAACTTCGGAATCCTAAGTAACTTAGGAGAAAACTACGGATTTCAAATATTTTTTTATCGTGTTATGCTCACTTCGGAGAACATAGTGATATAAAAAAATTAAAACTTCGGAGATCCGAAGTTATTATTTCGGATCTCTGAATTACTTTGGATCTCCGAATTATTTCGGATATCCGAAGTTTTTAATAAAAAGAAATTAAAAAAATACTTCAGGATAGACTTCGGAGAATATGAAAATTATTATTTTGGAAAAACCAAAACATTGTGGCCTATTTTGACAAATGACAAATTTTTTTTAGCTAGTTTGGTTAATTTCCCTTCATATTATCAGAGGAATATTATGTTGACAAAATTTGGGTTTTATGAGAACAAACCGGTTTATATTCCTTATCGTATACCCATGTTAAGAAGAATAAAGAGCATAGTGTTATTTTTGTTTGAGAGGAGAAAAAGCTTAGTGTTGATTAAGTGAGATATGTCCAAATTATTGGTAGCCTAATGTACTAAATAAATATATAGTACAACACCTTACATTACATATGTTGTAGTCAAGTTGAGTAAATATACACTCAAAATCCTAATAAAAATCCTTGATTTTGAGGTCCTTAAGACCTCTCCGGTCATCATATCTCTTCACCATTCTATCTCCAATCCTTGAGCAAAATGACTTTAGACATTCTTTATTACTTGAGCTAAACTTTTGATCCTGACCATTAATACAATCTATATCAAGTTTTTTTCAGTATTGACCAAAATTGGGCTAAAACAACATTCATTTCCCTTCCTAATTAGTAGATTTGAAATGCCAAAAATTAAAGAATTAATGTTAGTTTTAGTCCCATGTTTTAAAAATCGAACTGGATTGGCCAGTGGAATCGGGAATCGACCATGAGTCTGGTTCGGTTAATCCTTAAAATTTACACCTCTAAAAACCCGGTCAAAATCGGTAAAAACCGGCAAACCGAACTTGACCAATTCCTAATTTTTTTTAACCAAAAATTAAAATTTAATGTTTTTTTATCATTTTTAATTAAATGAAATTATTTATTACATTATCATATTTTATCGGTTCAATAGAAATTATTCAACCGATCAAACTAATAACACATTGAATTTTTTTATTAACAGATCCGATTATGAAAACTCAACCTATGGCAGAAGCCAAAAGTGATTCTTCAAAAAGTATTAAAGTAGGGTTAGTGATGACGGATAATTAATTGCAGAATCCCAGATTTGGTACTAATTATTATACGTACCCACTTATTAAGAACGTATAGCTTTTGGTACGTAGTAACTGTCATCATAACTCTTGAGATTGGTGCCGTGTGTTCCAGGAAGGTTCTGAAGATTTTGTCCTCAAATCTCCGATGGTTGCATCAAAAACGAATTATACCTTATTAAAAATAAATAAATCTTAAAATTTTACTCAAAGATTCATCTAAAGATTATAAAATATATTAAAATTATACTAAATTTGGGTATATGATTGAAACGTATGTTAACAATATGGGCACGATTCGGTCGGGTTTGGTATAATTATAAAAAAAATTGTAATTATAATTATTCGTTTTTTTTTTTAAATAATTGTATGATTTTTTTATTTTGAAAAATTATAATTTTTTTTAATTGTGGGTTTGGTTCGATATAATCCAGCTTTTTCAATTTTTTAGTAATATCAATAAAAAATTTAAAAAAGTAATATTATTTACTGAATTTAACATTTACTTAAATTTTTTTATATTGTAACTCTTCAAATCATCAAAACTACACAATATTTTTTTCATAAGATATAATCATCATTTAAATTATTTAAAATGTATGAAAACAAAAAGAATAATAACTAAAGTAAAAAAAAATATAAATATTTCATGAAATTAATAGTCCCTAAACACTAAATAAATTAAATAATGTAACAAATATAATTATAAAATAACAACATGATTAGATTTTAAAAATTCAATAAATTTAATTATTCAAATAATTCGGTTTGATTCGGGTTTTTTAGTTAAAAAATTATTTTAATTCAGTTCGTTTCGGTTTTTTAATTAAAATATCAAACAATTGAAATTATTTACAAGCACACAAACAACAAGTACTATACCCAATGAGGGGGAAGGTGAATTGGGTAATGACCAAATTATGCGGAATTATAAAATTTTTCGATTTTATGCTATTAAGTTAGTAACTTTACCAATTAAGCTTGTAATTCAACTTTCACCCTAAATATAATTAATGATTAAAATATCGAAAGTTGTTATCAATGTCAATTTCATCAATCAAAATATATTACCAAAATGCAAGTTACTAAATAATATGCAAATATAAAATATAACTTGCGATAATTAAAAGGAGTAGAGGATGGAGAAATTGACACCGTAGTTTATAGTGGTTCGGCCAACGTTTTGCCTACATCCACTCCCTCAAGCCACACTTAAAGTTTTTCACTATGTAAAAGTGATTCCACACTTTACACCGAGTTTTCCGTGGCGCACTCACAAACCAAAAGTTTTTCCTACTTCACCCAAAACCAAGAGTTTTCATAGGTTCACCCCAAATCTTTTACAACACAAAGAGTTTTGTCACTTAGGTTCATTCTTTAACCTTTACACAAATGATCCTTTTGAGTATGCCCACTCAACAACGGATTTTACAACCACAAATGTTTGATAATAAACGTTTACAACACACCTTGGACCCTCACAAAAGATAAGAAGATTTAAGTGTGAGTTTCTAACCCAAAAAAAAAAAAAAAAAACAAACTCACTAAGATGACATGAACGTGTAGTGTGTGAGCTTTGATTATGATGAGAGTGTTTGATCAAGAAGCTTTAAGTTAACTCTCTATTTTTATCTTGAAAGAAAATGTAGGAAGGTGCAAGAACTTGGCAAAAACGAAATTGAGGTTCAATATATAGTGAAGGTGAATACTGCCCTAACTCTTTGTCCTGAGACCGGTATGCCGGTCTACAGGGGCCGATATGTTGGTCATATAATTTTAAACGGTTATATGACTGTTAAAGATTAAAGTGCACCAACCGAATTACTGACTGATATGGTAACCAATATGCCAGTTAGCTAACCGATATGGGGACCAGTATGATCCATCTCGTTCCAATAGTTATGCAAACTACAGACTGACCGGTATGGAGTAGCCCGATTTTAGAAAGAAGGAAAAACTGCCAAAGGCAGAGGAAGGACACCGGTATGCTGGTATCAAGGACCGATATGCCGATCTCAATGCAGAAAATACATGATTTGAATATTAAAATCATTTTGCACTTGACCTTAATTCATCTATATGAATGTGTATGAGTCATATGAGCTTAGAGTACTTAAATTATCAACTCACTTACATTGAGAGCCCTAAGTTATAAGACTACACTAGATATTTTTATTAAGCTTTTTAGCCTTTACATCCATTTGTTTCGACATCTTTTTGTAATGTTCGCGAATGCGAGTCGAAGTCGCTAGTGTTGCATCATTAAAATCATTCATTAAGTGTTATGGCAGTAACAACAATTATTTTTGAACATAAAAAAATTATCACTTTGGATTTGTTTTTTCTGGTTCGGTTCGGTTTTTCAAATTTTGTTACTTTTTTATCCACCCTACTTGATACACTTTACAAATAGATGAATAAAATTTCAAAATTTATGTACTTTTAATAATGTGTCAAATTTTAAATATATAATTGATAATTTCTTTGTATTATTTTCAGGATTTATTTGTTATATATACATACGGTATCCCAATTTCTTGGCAATTCACTTCAAAATTCACCTTTTCAATTAGTCCACATTTTTATTTGCATATATCAAATAAAATGGTGGTTTTTTATTTTGATAAATTTCAATCACCTTAAAAGAGGCTTTGCGTAGATATAATAGAAGCAAGACTCCTCTATTTTAGTAAAATAGTCATTTACCAGTTAAACATTATTATGTGATGATCACCACCACCACCACCACTTGATCAACTAATTTACCTTTAACGTCCAAATCTTTAGTGTTTAATTATTTTTGTAATGAAATTAGTTTGAAATTAATTTATAATGTCAATTTATAATAATAATTTTCGTATGTCCTTTAGTGTCGAAATATTCGACACTAAAAGTAAGAAAATAATATATATATTTTAATATTATATATCACCTTTAGCGTCGAAATATCTGACACTAAAGGTAATAAATTTCGACGCTAAAATTATTTTTTATTAATTAAAAATTTATTTTACGTCGAAAATATTCGTCGCCAAATACGTGCTTTAGCATTGAAAGTTACAATTTGTTGTCGAAACAGGGTTGACGCAAAATGTTGTACTTTAGCGTCGAAAATTTTCGACGCTAAAGTACCTTTAACGTCAGAATTTTCCGACACTAAAGACCTTATTTTTTGTAGTGCGTATTAATATACATTCAAGGCATAGTGGTATTTTGCAAAGATTTTGATGAAATTATAACCAAAAAAAGATTTGCTAATGCACATCCAAAACTTAAAATGGATTCTTCAAAAAAAAAGAAAAGAAAATCATGAAATCAACTACCAAACACTCAAGTAAAAAAAAATAAAAAATTGAAGTAAATCTGCTAAACAATGCCTTCATTGTTATAAATTTTGATTTCAAAGGTTCTCTTTTGATTCAATTGCTTTGAGCTTATTAGCTCCATCATTTGACAGAGAAAATTTTTTTAGTAGATGAATTAATGCAATATCACTTATGATTCAAAATAAGGAAAAAGAACATGGATTGCTTTTGTGTGGTTGAATAAAATGAGAATCATATATATAGATGAATGAACTTATTTATATAAGAGGAAACAGGAAGCCTAAAATTAAAAGCTTTTAACTTCCAAAACTTCTAGCATTGATTGTGGATAGCTAAGGATCACATCTTCAATATGTGGTGTGTCTGCCTCCAATTACACACCAATGGTGGAGGCACATTTGAGAAATTGGGTGAAGATATATCACCATGAAATTCCACCTTAACTAAAGCTTAAGAGAAACTACAACCAGAAATCCTTTTTTCAGGAAGCTTTTTTTTTTTTTATCTGTTTATTGAATAATTTCCATCAACTTGGATATTGCATTATCAATCATATAGTAGGTGACTATTTCTAAAATCAATAGAATATATGTACACAATTAAGCATATATCTATTGGCAATTTCCCCCATATATATATTATCAATCATAATATAAAAGCAAGCTGTCAGCTTGTGAATATCATCATCTAATGTTAGGCAAGAAGCCGCAACTTTGATTAATGTAACGCTTCAGTCAACTTTTGATTATATATTATCGTAATGAAAAAACAAATAAAATAACGTAGTGGTCCAATGGAAATGGTTTAAACATAAGTTGTTGTGACATACAAAATTTCTACTATTCAAAAGCAAAAGCATCATTTTGATGAATTCATCAAGTCCATCTCATCTTCCTCACCTCACTTCTTTCTGTGTAATAAATGTAAAATTAAGTCGGCGAGATCACTGGTTCCGAGGGTCATACAATCAAACGGCGTATATCATCCAGAACCAAAAACTCACACGAAAAATTTCAGAAGTGTGTTCAGGATTGAAAGTTTTGAGATAACCCCATCAAATTTAGTACATGAGAAAGATTAATCACATCATCAAATATTGCTCTCTTTTCTCTCTTACAAAGAGACTTGGATTAAATGCTCAGCTCAAATTTGTATCGAGTTTTGTTGGTTGTGATTTTCTGCCCCGAGAAATTCTGAAATCTGAAAAGAGGTAGAATGGGTTTTTGGCACTTAACAGATGAAAGTCCAAGATCTTCATGAGGATGAGAAGTCAGACAGAGGATCAGAGGACCTGAGGTGCAGATGAAGACGACCCGATGAGAAGGATCCGATTCAATTATATTCATGCAGATGGAGACTGGCCCGAGGTCGTCAGGAGATATGTTTTGTGCTTGTAACAATGAGAGTGAGATTTAGAGTAAGCCAACTGAGGCACGGTCACATACACAGCTAGGGATGGCAATTTTACCCACAAACCCGCAAACCCGCAAAAACCCGCCCGCAATGGGTAGGATTTGGTAAATATATTAGTGGGTGCGGTGCGGGTTTGGTAATTTAAAGCAGAACCCACTGCGGGTGCGGTGCGGGTTTGGTATTTAAGAAAAAAATGCGGGTATCCGCTGCGGGTATCCGCTGCGGGTATCCGCATACCCGCAATATTATTTTTTATTAATTAATATTTTTAGGACAATATAAAAAAACCTTCATATAAAACAACTAACAAAACCTAAACCTAAAACACTAATCCACAGTTCCACACTCTCACTCAGCCGCAGCCCGCAATCTGCCCAACTGAAGATTTTTTGCATGACTATTATTTTTTTTTTCTAATCACACTTGTTAATAAAATTATAATGCAAAAATTTGGATTAAGTTCACATAATCAGAAACGGGAGAATAGCAAAATAAGCTAGTGTTTGCTGCAACTTCAATAGCTTTCCTGCTTCTTCATTACACTTACACCACTTGAGCCTTGTAAGCATCACTTTCATTACACTTAGCATAAAAAAATATGACCAAAGGTTTGTGATTACTTTTTAGCTTATTGTCGATTGAGTTGGCTACACTACAACAAAATAGACCTTTAGCGTCCAAACATTTAGCGTCGAAATTTTTTTCGACGCCAATAAACTCTTTAGCGTCGAAATTAGATTCGTCGCTAAAGGTTTATCTTTTAGCGTCGAAATTTAGATTCGACGCTAAAGGTTGAACCTTTAGCGACAAAAAAATATTTAGACGCTAAAGGTTCAACCTTTAGCGTCGAAATATTATTTGGACGCTAAAGGTTCAACCTTTAGCGTCGAATCTAAATTTCGAAGCTAAAATTTAATTTTAATTTTTCGAATTCCCCCTTAAAAAATTTGAATTTATCGACTAATAAATTCAAATTTAAATTTTGACATTTAGCGACTAATTTTTCGACGCTAAAAGTCAAAAAATTCGACGCTAAAGGTTGAACCTTTAGCGTCGAATGTAAATTTCGACGCTAAAGGTTAATTTTAAAATTTTCGAATTCCCCTTAAAAAATTTGAAATTACCGCCTAATAAATTTAAATTTAAATTTTGACATTTAGCGACGAATATTCGACGCTAAAAGTCAAATATTTCGACGCTAAAGATCAAAATTTTGGCGGAAAAATTCCCGCTATTTGAGAATTTTTAGCGACGAAATCCTTTTCGTCGCTAAAGGTTTTTTTTTGCCTATAAATTCATTTGCTCTTTCATTTCTTCTATTATCACTTTCTTTCTCTCATACTCTTATTTCCTCTCTAAATTTATTTTTCCTTAAATGTTTTCTTTGTTTGTTTTGTTTTGTATTTTATATTCACATCTAATATTTATTTATTTATTTTTGTAGGGGAATATGAAGATGAAGAAATGGTGAAAATGATGATAATGAAGAAAATTAAAGTGAAGATGGAAAATTGTATTTTATCATTGTATTTTATCATTTTATATTATTTTTTTTGTGATAAATTTTGTAATTTTAGTTTTATATCAATAAAAATATCATTTTATATTTTGTTATTGTGATAAAATTTGTAATTTTAGTTTTATATCAATAAAAATGTCATTATTATAAATTTTTAGTAACAAATTTGTAATAATTTTTATAACAAATTTAATTACTTTTGTAATGAAATTAGTTTGAGATTAATTTGTAATAATAATATTCTTATACCTTTTAGCGTCGAAATATTCGACGCTAAAGGTAATAAAATGATATATATTTTTTAATATTATATCACATTTAGCGTCGAATATTTCGTCGCTAAAGGTCAACTTTTTGGCGTCGAAATTATTCGTCGCCAAATAAATGTTTTAACGTCGAAATATTTTTGACGCAAAATATTGTACTTTAGCGTCGAAATTTTTTATTTCGACGCTAATTGTCTTTCTCGTCCAAGTTTTAACGTCGAAAATTAGCGTCGAAAATTTTCGACGCTAATAACCTTTAGCGTCAAAAATTTGTACTTTAGCGTCGAAAAGTTTCGACGCTAAAGGCCCTTTTTTTTGTAGTGCTAATTTAGATCATTATAATTATGAAGGGAAGAACTCGTTTTAATTATGTTTATATGAAAAAATAAACATATAATACTGAGTCTTTCATACATTATGTTATTTATGTACTGTATATACATACATTGCATGTTGTATATGTCAAATGAAAAACAAATGTGAAAACTACAGCTAGCAATTAAAAATAAATTATTTAATTAAAAAAATATATTATTAAGAACACAAAGTAATTCAATATTTTAAAAACCCTCAAAAAATCCGTTGGGTACCAATGCGGGTTTGGTATTTATTTTTATATGCGGTGCAGGTTTGGTAATGAAAATTAAAACCCGCAACGGGTATGGTGCGGGTTTGATAATTTATTTACATATGCGGGTGCGGGTTTGGTAATGGAAAACCTGCACCATACCCTACCCACTGCCATCCCTATACACAGCTTTATCAGAAACATAGGGAGATGATCATTAGAAGATACAAGTTTGAAGAAAATCATAACAGTTCAAACCTTTATAAAGGGAAACTCTTTCTCAATATTTCTACATGCCCATAACTAAAGCGGCCAATGAGCTTAATGTTGGCTTGACCCTTTTGAAGAGAAGGTGAGGGAAGTGAAGGCATCTCTATCTACCCGACCCGGTAAAAGGAACAAGGAGGAGCGTCCCCCATTTTGGTACACCGATCCGGGGATATAGGCTGGGGTTGTAGCACTATGCTCACGTACGGACTACGTAAGCCCTAAATGGAAGTTTGAGCCTCCCAAGGGCTAATGAGATAGGAGTAGGCCAACGGCTGATGGGATGGAAGAGGGCCTCAGGCTTATCCACTAACACACGAAACCGTGAGTGGTTGGAATACAGGTTGGTACATGGGCATAGTATGTAGCAGTTACCGAAAAAGGATGAATTAATAAGGTTCAGATGGTATGGAGTGGTTGTGTCAGACGACATAACTATTATTTGTAGAGTGATTGAAGAAATGAGCCTAAGCAATGATAACGGGGTCACGTTGCCGACGTCACAAATTGATGAAATAATTGTTGGCGACTTGGTCGCGTAATTGGATTTTGATGACGTCAACGCAATCGACGACTTCGACGTACAATCACGAAGCGATACAAAAAGTGTCGAAGCATATGAGGTGAAGAGCGAGAATGTGAAGACTTGCGGCAAAATGAAGATTATATTGCAAAAGTCTTAGCTTAGGATTTAATTTGTAATGTGAGATGTAATATTCAAGTGCCTAAGCTCATAGGGATCATGCACATTCACTTAGATGCATTAGGGGCATGTACAAAATGCATTAAAATCTTCAAATCTGCATTTTAGTATTTAGGGAAGCTCTCTGGAACCGGCATGGACCTTACCGGTCCCTTACCGGTCATTAAACCGGCCTTCCCCTGTTTCGCATGCCTACTGGAACCGGGCCATACCATGCCGGTTACCTCGCCGGTCTTCATGCCGGTATTGGCAAGAAAATCCTGCTCTCTGGAACCGGGCTGGTCCTCGCCGGTCTCCATACCGGTTTGCTCGCCGGTCTAACGGCTAGTTTTTTGAACGTTATATAGCCGTTGGGAGACATTGAAACCCTAGACCGGCATGCCAGTCTCCTCGCCGGTTTGCTCGCCGGTCTCAGCAGTGACTGCAGGGACAGTTTTCATTTTCTATATAAATGAGTCCCAATTCGTTTTTGCTCACTTCTTGCACCTTCATATCATTTCTTAGAAAGCAAAAACAAGAGTGTTTTAAATCTTCAAATACTTAAACACTCATACAAGCTCACACACATCTTCATTACATTTAGTGAGCTTAGATCACTTGGGTTTTGCTCTCACACAATCTTCTTATTATTTGTGAGTGCCCAAGTGTGTGTTAATTCTTTCTTATCAAAAACACTTGTGATTTGTGAAATCCCATTTGGTTGGGTAAGTTGTAAAGTTGTGAGTGCACCTACGAACAAAACTCAAAATTGTAAAAGGGTTTGGAGTGCGCCTTTGCGGAAAACTCTTGGTTACGAGTGAACCACGGAAAACTCGATTCTAGTGGAAATCTTCAAGCGAGGCTTGGGGGAGTGGACGTAGGCACGTTTGGCCGAACCACTATAAATCGTGGTGTCGTATTTCGCTTTCCCTAACTTTTACTTATTTGCAAGTTTGATTACATTTATAATATTGATTAGAAACTTGCATATATGCTATTAATTGGAATAGAGAAAATTGCCTAAAACTCCCACTTGGTAGTAAGAGCTTAAAATCGGCAAAGATTTTATAATTCCGCATTTATAGCGATAACCCAATTCACCCCCCCTCTTGGGTATAGAGATTTCTTGTCGCTATTGCTTGTAGGTACTTTCAGTTGGTATCAGAGCGAGGTATTCTCAAGAAAGACTTAACCGTCCGAGAATAGACTATGGGATCTACAAGCCACTTTTCAAATTTTGCCGAGGGATATTCAACTACTAGACCTCCGTTTTACACCGGAACCGACTACAATTATTGGAAGTCAAGAATGTTGACTTATCTCCTAGCCAATGATCCGCCACTCCTATTTGATTATCACACGGGGTGCAAAATGCCAACAAAAAGGGATAGCAATGGGTTGAGATTCTGAAGCCGAGTTTAGAATGGGATAGTGAGGATCTAAAACAAGCTTCACAAAATGCTAAGGCACTCAACCAACTCCTATGTGCCATTGATCGGGATCAAGTAAGCAAGCTTCCGGAATGTGGAAACGCATATGATTTATGGAAGTCTTTGGAAATGGTCAATGAGGGCACAAGCCAAGTGAAGGAATCGAAGATCAACCGGTTCATGTGCGAATTGGACAATTTCAAGATGGAATCCGGGGAAGAAATCGATCACATGATTTCGAGGTTTACGGTCATCATCAATCATTTGGGGAGCCTTGGGAAAAGTCATCGGGACATCGGATCAAGTGAAGAAAATTTTGAGATCACTCCCAAAAGAATTTAGAAGCTACACCTCCTCCATTAAAGAAGCAAACGACATAAACACATTGAAGATGGATGATTTGGTCGGAAAATTGCTTGAGTATGAAATGGAGATCAAGATGGATAAAAAGGAGGAAGATGAGAAAAGAACAAGAAAGTCTTTGGCCTTAAAAGCGAGAAAAAGAGACGACTCTAGCTCAAGTGAAGAAGAGGATAGTGATGATGATTTGGCTCAAATAAATAAGAGCTTCAAGAAACTTCTTAAATCCGTAAAACAAAAGGGAAAATCAAAGACGGATGAAAAGAAAGAAGAAAAATGGCCGCGGAAGAACAAGAAAATTATTTGTTATGAATGCAACAAACCGGGTCACATAGCTACCGATTGCCCATTGAGGAAAATGAAAGGAAAATCAAAGAAAAAGGCATTGAAAGCTAATTCAACTTGGAGCGATAGCGATTCAAGCTCATCCGAGGAGGAAGAGGTAGAAATCAACGATAAATCAATAGCATTCATGGCTATCACGGATGAGGACATCCGCTTTGAAATTGAAGAGGAAAGCGAAGAGAAGAGGTACACAATTCTCAAGACTATGATGATTTACTTAATGCCTTTAATGGATTAAAAGAATTGTGTGATGTGCTTAAAAAGAAATTGAAATTAGTTAAAAATGAGCATGCTACACTTAAAAATAATCATGCATGTTGTTTGGATAAAATTCATGTTTTAGATAATGAGATCATATGCTTAAAGGCCAAACATGAAAAAGAAATTGCATGCTTGAATGATGAAAATGCATGTTTAAAGATTAAGCTAGAACTTGAAAATGCCATATCAAATATGCCATCTAGCTCTAAGACATGCGATTGCGAATCTATATTGAATGAAAATGTCTTATTAAATACTAAGATTGTAGATTTGCAAAACATACTTAGCAAATTCACATTAGGACATAAAAATTTTAATATGCTTATTGGATCCCAAAAATATGCATTTAAAAGAGAAGGATTAGGATATAGGCCTTACATTAAAAGAAAATTTTAAAGAATATTTTGTTAAGGCATCCTATTCTCATGCTAAGAATGAAATAAATGAAAATGTCACATGCCATGCTTGTAACAAAAAGGGACATAAAATTTTTGAATGCATGTATATGAATGTGAATAAGAATGCATGGATTCCTCAAGGAATCAAAACTAACCCCAATGGACCCAAGAAAGTTTGTGGGTACCAAAGTGTAATTGATAAATTTGTAGGGGGAGCTTTGGGAATGGAACTTTAAAGAGAAATTGCAAAATTAATCCCAAAAGCTCAAAGAGATGAGGATTCACAACGGTAAAAGGTAAACTCCGTACTCACGGAAACATTGGTACCGTTTCCTCCAATTTCTATATGTATGCATACTTCACTTTGGTTAAAATAAATTTAAAGCATACAAAGTGATTAGGCAATGTATTAAACTTCTATTGGTATCGATTTTCATTTGATATCACTAAATGCCTTAATCATATATTTAAACCCCTATTCTATTTCAATTGGTATCACATGAAATTTATTGAGTTAAATGCAATATATGTGATCACTTGATTGAATATGCCTTGCCATATGAACTAATTGATTGAAAATGAAATGCTTGTAAATTGGCATAATCTTAGATGAATATCATGAAATGTATGTTTAGAACATAATTGAATAATCATGAAAAGCATGGATTTTGATTGTTTAGTAATTGGTAAGATATTCATAAGAAGACAATCATTAAAATGCATTAAAGTCATTGGTTCTAATTGGTATCATGATATATAATAACTCATTTTGAAAGAATGCTTAATAGTGATATGATATTCAAATGGATTTATTGATATATTTTTTAATTGATATCAAATTTGGGGAGAAATCATGATTAAGATACTCTTAGATTGTAAATGGTATTCATGAGAATCCATCATTTGAAAAATACTATTTTATGCATAATTTTTTTTTATGGCAAAAATGGGGAAATGCCAAATGTGCATATTTTTTAAATTTGTTATTTTTTTTGCACACATCTATTGGTATCTCATTTTAGAACTTTTTTTTTGCTTCTCCATTTTTTGATAATGTCAAAGGGGAGAAATCATTAGAAATGAGATTAAAACTTGTTTTACCCTCACCCTTGGTTTAAGGGGAAGTAAATGTTCTAATGTGTTTGTCAAGTTGTTATAGAGCTATATTCAAGACAATCACACATTGAGGGGGAGCTTATGTTGAGGGGGAGCAAAATGGTCAAATTTGGTCTCCAAGAAGCTCACAAGTTGCAACAAGTTTTAAGGGGTTGCCATCATCAAAAAGGGGGAGATTGTTGGCGACTTGGTCGCGTAATTGGATTTTGATGACGTCAACGCAATCGACGACTTCGACGTACAATCACGAAGCAATACAAAAAGTGTCGAAGCATATGAGGTGAAGAGCGAGAATGTGAAGACTTGCGGCAAAATGAAGATTATATTGCAAAAGTCTTAGCTTAGGATTTAATTTGTAATGTGAGATGTAATATTCAAGTGCCTAAGCTCATAGGGATCATGCACATTCACTTAGATGCATTAGGGGCATGTACAAAATGCATTAAAATCTTCAAATCTGCATTTTAGTATTTAGGGAAGCTCTCTGGAACCGGCATGGACCTTACCGGTCCCTTACCGGTCATTAAACCGGCCTTCCCCTATTTCGCATGCCTACTGGAACCGGGCCATACCATGCCGGTTACCTCGCCGGTCTTCATGCCGGTATTGGCAAGAAAATCCTGCTCTCTGGAACCGGGCTGGTCCTCGCCGGTCTCCATACCGGTTTGCTCGCCGGTCTAACGGCTAGTTTTTTGAATGTTATATAGCCGTTGGGAGACATTGAAACCCTAGACCGGCATGCCGGTCTCCTCGCCGGTTGGCTCGCCGGTCTCAGCAGTGACTGCAGGGACAGTTTTCATTTTCTATATAAATGAGTCCCAAATTCGTTTTTGCTCACTTCTTGCACCTTCATATCATTTCTTAGAAAGCAAAAACAAGAGTGTTTTAAATCTTCAAATACTTAAACACTCATACAAGCTCACACACATCTTCATTACATTTAGTGAGCTTAGATCACTTGGGTTTTGCTCTCACACAATCTTCTTATTATTTGTGAGTGCCCAAGTGTGTGTTAATTCTTTCTTATCAAAAACACTTGTGATTTGTGAAATCCCATTTGGTTGGGTAAGTTGTAAAGGTTGTGAGTGCACCTACGAACAAAACTCAAAATTGTAAAAGGGTTTGGAGTGCGCCTTTGCGGAAAACTCTTGGTTACGAGTGAACCACGGAAAACTCGATTCTAGTGGAAATCTTCAAGCGAGGCTTGGGGGAGTGGACGTAGGCACGTTTGGCCGAACCACTATATAAATCGTGGTGTCGTATTTCTCTTTCCCTTAACTTTTACTTATTTGCAAGTTTGATTACATTTATAATATTGATTAGAAACTTGCATATATGCTATTAATTGGAATAGAGAAAATTGCCTAAAACTCCCACTTGGTAATAAGAGCTTAAAATCGGCAAAGATTTTATAATTCCGCATTTATAGCGATAACCCAATTCACCCCCCCTTTGGTATAGAGATTCTTGTCGATATTGCGTTTGCTTGTAGGTACTTTCAATAATGATCTAGACACGCAATATAAAGAGGTAAGGCTTCGATTGAAGGGTTCTTATCTTTATCTAGCATTTGTAGCATTTACACAACTTGTAAAAGAGATAAAAAAAACTTAGTGTAAGTGAGAGATAAGGAGGTCGGTCCGACCCGCGGTGGTAATAAAAGCTATTTTTTCTTTGTTCCTGTGGACATAGGTTTGATCCATTCCGTCGAACCACGTTAAAACTTTTGTCTTGTGTGTGTTTGATTTGTTTGCCAAGTTTGCTTTGGTTCCCAACTAACCAAACAAATTCACTGTTTGGGAGAGATTTGTTCGAGGAATAATTATCTCTGGAACGAAAAACAGCCGTAAAAAAGTATTTTTTTTAAAAAAAAAAATCATAATTGATAGTTATTAGACGATAATAATTTAAATTTAATCAAATCTTAATAGTATATTATTATTAAAACATACTTAATAAAAAATTAGAAAAAGCTTAACTTATATTTTAACAAAACTCAACGCAGTACTAGAATTTTTAAAATCCCTATAAATACCCACCATATACTCACACTCTTTTAAGTCATCCATTTCCTTGGCTTTTGCTTTGCTCTTTACACTACATCTCCTCAATTCGGAGCAATATTTGTTAACTTGCAAGATCTCCCAAAACTTCAAAATGGAAAGCTCCCAAGCTAAATTCCCACAAACCCAGCCTCTAAAATATAAAAAGCATTTCCATGTTGCACAAATTTGCCTCAGGATTTTGGCAATCGCAACAGCATTAGCTGCAACCTCAGTGATTGTCACTAGCAAGCAACACCTTGTCCTTTTTGGCACCCCATTTGACGCTCAATATAACTACTCTTCAGCTTTCAAGTAAGATTAAATTATTTATTTTATTTTTTTAAAAAAAAAATAGAACCTTTTAGTTTATATCCCATGTTATTTATAATTATTCATCCTGTATTTAAATTTCTGCAGGTTCTTTGCTTTTGCAAATGTAGTTGCAAGCGCCTTTTCTCTTCTCTCATTGATCTATGTTCTTGTTTTACCGGCAAATTATTTCAACTTGTTCATTCATGATCTGGTATGTTTATATATTAATAATATTTGGGCTTTCTTTTATTCTATTGTGGGTTAATTATATTATTCTGAATCATGCAGTTCATGATGTCCTTGTTACTGGCCGGATGTGCGGCAGCCACTGCAGTTGGATACATCGGTAAGTATGGTAACGACCACATAGGATGGATGCCAATTTGTGATCAATTTACCAAATTTTGTAACAAGGTGATGGGTTCAGTTATATTATCATACTTGTCCTTCCTGTGCCTGTTGGTTCTCGCAATCTTCTCTGCAAGTAGATCCAGAGTTTAATTTCTTGTTTAGAATTTATTTAATTTTTTTTTTTTTTTTTGTTGAAATATAAAATGTATGTACGAGATGGTGTGATGATGTGTGTGTATTTGTACTTTGTAATATTGTCACTTTGTAGTTGGTGAAGAAAATCAAAACTCTTTTATGCTTTCTTCCTCTTGTTGTAATTTGAATGAAAATAAACTACAAGACGTCCCCCACAAGGCTTATCTTTCTTTTCATCTCTATACATTTATTAGACGGCTAAAACTATTATTTATAATATAGAAAATTATTGTTTTCTTATTATAGAAAAACCATATTTCTAAACCATACTTAGCATGTGCGATGTAATAATTTTGGGACTAATTTCAATCTTACGTGATTCTGAATTTGAGAGAGATTTATTGATGAAAAATGTAGATATATATGTTAAGTGTATGTATATTTTTACAGATTGTTATTTGAAGTCGGAATGAAGGAGATATAAGTATTTGAAACCTGAATAGTTTGAAATTATTATTCTCTTATAAATGTAAAATTTATTTTTTATCAATAATTTATTGAAACATATTTACAATGGGCCTTATTTTAAATCTTATGATTCGTAAAGTGATAATATGTAATTTTTTCATGAAATAATTTATATTTTGAGAGTTATTTACGGTTCAAATCGAAAGTGAAAAAAATAAGAAACTTTTTTTAAACACTTATTTTTATCATTTTTATCGAAAAATACTTTTTAATAGTTTAATTTTCGTCTTAATTTTATACACATGAGACAAAAAAGTATATTTTTTTACCAAGGATTTTTTATCATACTTTTATTTTTGTAGGGCTTTTAAAAAAGGGACCTTTATAATATGGTGATAATGTATTTGAAAGCAAACCCCACTAATTACGATTTTTTTTTTTAATATTTATATAGAGTACTCTCCTTATACTATATTGCAACGAGAGATGATAATCGGATGCCCCATCTTATATGTCATCGTCTCATCATAATTATAATTTGAGATAAAAAATTATTCCAATTTCAATTGATTTTTTGAATGGAGACAAAAAATTATTCTGAATCTCATATTGAATGGTTCGAAATCCCAAATTTTGATCGAAATTCGAGATATTTTATGTTAAATTTGAGATTAAAAAAAAATTAATTGAATCCTGAAATGATTTTTTTTTATTTTTGATGAACAATTTTTGTGAATCCGGACCATATTTTTTATTCAAGACAAATTTTCTCCCATTATTCTATGAAATCAGGATTTTCTGCAAACCACAAATGCAAACTCACTTCGTTCACTTTAAATAAGTCGATTCTCCATGAAGATTGATGTTATATTTTTGAATGAGTGTCACTAATTATGTTTACTAACTTTTTTTAAATGGTTAGAAACTATACCGTCAAACCACCCGTTCCGCACTTAAACGAAGCAGATAAAACTGCCGACTGTCCCAGACTCTTACCCTACACCACCAAATCATTAGGGACTTATGTTTACTACACGCTAAGTAATAATTAACTTTATTATCCTACCATTGTTAAATGATCTAATTGTAAATTATCAACACCGATTATTGAATAATAAAATCTACGAAACCACATCATTAGGTATAACAAACTGTTTATCCCAAACTACTCATTAAAGTCACTTTGAATAATAAACTGTTTTATTTAAAAAAAACTAAAGCAAATTACATATCTGGACAATCTATATATACATAATGTTGGAGGAAGATGATGCTCGAAACACCATTACTTTATATTAAAATAGTTGATTTATATTAATATGTATCGTCTTCTTTCAATCATTTCTATCTTTTATATCTGTATTAAGCTGTTCTTTTACATCACTACAAGAATTAGACCATTTAGCGTCGAATTGTTTCGACGCCATAACTTACTATTTCGACGCAAATGATATTTAGCGTCGAAAAAATTAGACGCCAACAATGGACGATAAAATGTCGACGAAAACCACTTTTAGCGTCGAAATAATTAACTGCGACGCTAAAAAACAGTATTCTGCGTCCAATTTATTTCGACGCTAAAGTTAAATTTTCGACGCTAATTGTATATTTGGCGACGAAATATATCGACGCAAAAATTTAAACTTTTAGCGTC